>OMKZ01024080.1:12663-23580 GCA_900302535.1 Neoniphon sammara
GTGTGTGTGTGTGTGTGTGTGTGTGTGTGTGTGTGTGTGTGTGTGTTTGAGTGTGAGACTCTGCTTTGCCTTGTCTGTGTGAATGTGATAACAAGCTGTTAGTGTAAGGTCACACTCCAACCATAAATAAGCAGCATGATGTGCGTGCATGCGTGCATGTGTGTGTGTGTGTGTGTACGTGCGTGCCTGACTGATAAAAAACGTTGATAATGGTGTTTGAATTCAACTCTCATCCTTATTTTTCTATTTGGTCCCCATTCTCTCCTTGTCTCTTTTTTCTCCTCTCTTTGTTCTGTTGTTATTTTCTCTCTCTCTCTCCCTCCCTCTCTCTCTCTTTCTCTCTCTCTCTCTCTCTCTCTCTCCAGTATCTCCCGCCCCTCGAGCCTCCCGTCCAGAAATGTCTGCTACTGATTTCGCTGGTACATCCCGAACTTTTATAAACTGTCAATTTTCATGTTGTACACCACAACACTCCCATCATGCCTTGTGTGTTGCGTTGTTTGTGCCACAGAGAGATATTGAAAGGGGACAATATGTTCAATAAGAGAATATTGAAGGAAAATAATCTTTTCAGTGCTTTCTGCACATGTTCATCCACTTACTCTATGTCATCTGCAGAGAAATGGAAGAATATGTTGCGTAGATGTGATCTACAAGAAGTATATACAGAGCAATAAGGGACCCAAAATGGAACCTTGAGGAACACCAGATGTGCCAGAGAGCAAAGACATGTTTCAACATTTATTTAGATCTCACTGAGATCAAGATCTAATTTACAGGAGAGATCTGTTTACTATAAAAAAATATAAAAAATACAATAAAATGAAACATTTATGTTCCTCATAAAACACTGAAAAAGAGACAGAGGTGTCCAAAGTTTTGTGAAATCAGTACGATGTGTGAATATGCAAAGCACTGAGTGGAGGGGACAGGACTAGAAACAGGAAGTAGTTTGATATAGTAGTTTGAAACACCGAGGTGGAAGGTGAGGGTGTGGAGGTCAGATGGACGGAGACATTTACCTTCAGCTCAGGCGAGCCAGGTTCAGCAAGTTTTCTACTATGAGGAAAGTTTTACTTATTTAACCAAAACCTGAAGCTAACCTGAACCAAACTGCTTCAGCTGCCAAACTGAACTGTTAGCTAACCTTTTCATGTGACCAGCAGCTGAAAATGTCCCACTCCTGCTGGTGGCACATACTCCTTTCATAGTGGAGGCGTGTAATTTTTATGTCAAATGCATAATCTGTATTTTTGAGATCATGCTAATTTCCTGAAATCTAATGAGACTGTTGGAAAAAGACCTGTCGCTAAAGTTTGAACTCCCATGTGAATGGAAAATAAAAGTGAAAATGAATCAGAAACATTATGAGACTGCAGAATGACAGCAGGTACAAAGAGACAATTAATGAAAATACATCCAATATAAAAATAGACTGATAACATGAAATATATGCAGTATGTAATATATGCAATCAGATGTGTTGACCCTGTCCTGCCATCCAATCAGAGCGTTGCGAGGCGCCGGTCAAAGTGGGTCTATGCCGAGCCTCGTTTCCACGCTGGTACTATGACAGCAAGACACGCACCTGCCAATCATTCATCTATGGCGGTTGCCAAGGCAACAAGAACAACTATGAAACTGAGGAGAGTTGCATGGCTACATGTTTAGGTGAGATGAATAATACTCTATACCTGTCTATGTCTCTCTATCTGTCTCTCTCTTTTTGTCTCTCTCTGCAGTCTTGCTGTCTCTGTGTTTATCTGCGTCTCTCTATTTTCTGTTATATTTCTATTTTTTCTAGTTATCTGCTGTTCCCTTTACAGGTGGTGCATCTCTTTACCTCTTTGTTTGCTTGTTTGTTTGTTTTTATTTTCTTTCTTTCTTTCTTTCTTTCTTTTGTTTCTTTCTTTCTTTCATTTCTTTCTTTCTTTCTTAAATTTATTTTCTCCATTTCACATGTCAGCAGTAGACCAAAAAATATGACAAGATCTTGAAAAAATGACCTTCTCTTCCTCCTCCAGTCACAGTGGTGCCCTCCTTCAGGAGAGGTCCAGCTGAAACTCCAGGCTCCGCCCCCAACACTCCAATTCCCGCCAATGACTACGAAGGTACAGGCATACTGCATATAAAACTTGTTATATAACTTTAAAAAAAAGGGAAAATGTGTTGTAATGACAATAAGACAAAAATGCAAAACATTACCTCATTTTCTTGCTTCATGCCCAGACAATTAAAGAAAAGCTGCGGTTCCCCCTTCTGGCTAGTCAGTGCACTTTTGAAAATATTCAAATCGAGTAACGAGATGCACCATTCCCATTTTGTCAAAATCGAATCACTGGCATCTGAGATACTGTATGAGAATGACAGACAGACAGACAATAACAAAGTTTAAGGCCTCACACTGAGTTTTAGGCCTCTTTACTTTATTCATACTTAGAGTGTAAATAAAAGGGAAGGAGCCAGTTCAGAGAACAACAACAAAAACTGATGTAGAACAATTCTTTTGGTGGAATGGAAACAAAATAGAACAAAATGGGGCGCTCCGGTAGCTCACTTCATAGAGCGCGTACCACATAATCGCAGCGGCGCGGGTTCGATTCCGGCCTGCACCCTTTGCTGCTTGTCACTCCCCCGCTCTTTCCCACGGCTTTCCTGTCTCTCCCTATTGTCGCTATCAATAAAGCAGAAATGCCAAAAAAATTATCTTTAAAAATAGAACTAAATAGAATTTAAATATTGTAGAACATATGTTATGTGCATAAATTCTTGAATAAATTAGGTTAGACCTCTGACTCCTCATCTGTCTTGATAAACATGCTAATAGACTTCGACCATAAATTATCATTATTATTAGTAGTAGTAGTAGTATTAATATTATATTTAAAAGAAGGATAAGAACCAGTTTTTGGCTTTGTTCTATTTTAAATCATAGGTCAGAACATTTGAATGGAAAGAAAAAAGATGGGATTATGTTTGGAATGAACCAACAGCAAAGCACTTCCTGTTTTTTCCCCTGCTTGTAAGACAGCAAAGCAAATGGGAACAGGGAAGTCAGCTGATCTGAAAATGGGCAAACTGTTAAATTGTTGCAGTGTATGATGATATTTAAGTGTATAATCTCTCCACTGTCAGAGCACTGCACCGTGGCCTCAGATCCTGGTCCCTGCCGCGCTGCCTTCCCCATGTATTTCTTCCAGCCCAGCACTGGGACCTGCCAATCATTCATCTACGGTGGTTGCAAGGGCAACAAAAACCGCTATGGCACCATGGCTGAGTGTATGGCCCGCTGTGCTGGCAGCGAAGGTGAAGACATTCTTTTATTTTGCATTGACTCTTAATACTTTGCGTCAGTTGTAGGTATTCTTAGGATGGCTTGTTAGGGCTGTTGTTGGTGAATTTTTTCTTTCCGCAGCAGAGAGGTAGTATTAGGAGAAAAAAACTCAGAACTTTTAAGAATAAAGAAACAAATTTGTGAAAAAAACTAGGATCTAAGAAAGTCATCCACTGCAGCCATATCCCTAATGCACGGTAAGAGACAAACGCACATTTCAAGTCAGACACTTTATTCTCAGAAAGTCCTCTTTTTTCTCATAAATTTCTGACTTTAATCTCAGGACTTACGACTTTTTTCTCTGAATATTATCTCTACCTCCGGTTGTAGTAAAAATAGTTCACCTACAATGCCCTAATATGTGGCGTATATTCTACATGGATGCATTTTTGTTACAGAGAAACAGTGTAAGACTGAGCTTGTACTGGGCAGCTATCAGAATAAGAAAACCCCTGTCCCTGGCTAAATAAAAAAATTTGAGTTTAAATGGGTATAAGTTTGTTTTTTGTTGATTCGATCAGTTTTAAAACATTTCCATAGCTTATCTGTCTTGTTCTGTCTCTGTCTGTCCCTGTCCTCGTCTAACTAAAGCTCTTCTCTTCTCAGGTCGGTTTGACGGGCGAGGGCACGGTAAAGCTCGAGACCGCTGGACTCCAGGTAAGTGTCCTTACATCACACTGAACGTTCATCACTTCAGTTTAGCTAAACTCGGTGTTGTTTGTTGGAGAGCAGTGGAACTGATTTTAAAGGATCCTCCTACTCTTCTCTTCCAGCCTTCTTCCTCGTTGGTACTTTGACTGTGATCTCCGCCCTGCTGCTGACAGCTCTTGTCCTCGTTACATTGCGACGCAACAGACTGCCCCGCCGATCGTCTTCCATCAGGTAATTCAAACTGCTAAAATAAAAAATAATTAGATAAATCTAAAAACACAACAAACTGACCCAAATAACTTCTTGTATCAGGTAACATTAAATATTAAAATAAAAAAACAATTAGAATAGGTTGCTGACCTGCTTCTCTGTTGCCCGCTTTCATTATTTGCACATCCTCTAATCACTGCTGCATTCTTGAATAGCTTCATAATGGTCACAATATGAAAGAATAATTAAAAACACCATCCAGTATAACCTCCCTACGCAATATCTGATAAAATTTTGTTTTTTGATTCCATATTTTCTGATAATGTTTCCCAGTGTTAGCATGTAGAGACTGATAAGTATAGGCCCCAGAACGGAGCCTTGCGGAACCTCATACGTTATATTGACGTTAGACGACAAGTGGTGGACAAAGGAAGGAATTTCTGTGGTAGCAGTTTGGGCTTATTCCGGCTTAAAGATGCAATTTGCATCTTACAAGATTGAATTTATTTATTTATTATGTGTCTTTCCATCATTCTCTGCCTCCCTCAGTGACAAGGAGGAGTTGCTTCCAGACCCAGATGAGCAGTCTTCAGTGGACTCTCTGTCCGTCCCGGAGAGCCCCAAAGAGGACAAAGCCTGAGGCGAAGACCCGCTTTACCCGGAGCCTGAGGACAGTCCTTCGGGGGTGGGGGTGGCGTTGTTAAAGGGAAATTCCACCCTAAAACTGACTTGAAAGATTTTATTCCTGTGATTCTAAAGTGGAGGTTCGTAAACATGTTCAATCCTGAACCAGTCTCAGGAAAACACCCTCTTGTCTTGGAGACTCACCAGAAATTGGGCCCCAAGCCAGCAGTTTAAGAAACCAAAGTGATGCCAATGAAAGCATTAATTAAGATACTAGGTTTTGATTCCAAGGTCTAAAATCATAGGAATAACTCAATGGGTTTTGGGGTGGATTTATGCTTTGATGTCTGAGCTAAAGCTGTATTGGACTAGCTAACACTGTTCCTCCTTTGTTTTAAATTTCAGACCTGGGTCAAAGTTTTTCGTCATTTAAAAACCTCTGAATCCCAGTTTGTATCATGTTAAAATCGTCTGAATTAGAATTGATAAAATCTACAGTGTTTTCTTGCCCTAAATTTGCAAATTGTTGTAAATGAAACTACTTCACAAACCAGAGACACATGCAGACAGAGATAGTCCAGGTTGTCCTGTCACTAAGATGTGTTGACTGTAAACATGGAACAGTTCATTCAGTCTGTAATAGGGCTATGGAGCCAACATGGCTGCTGCTGAAAACTGCAATGACCAAACTCCGTCTGTGTGTGGCTCTGGAACAAACTGTCAATATAACACTCCAGGCAAGCTCAAGTGAGTTCTCCAAATATACTGAAATGTTTTGAGGATAAAAATAGTTTTCATTTGACCCAGGGCTGATATCAGGCATGGATGCAAACCCTGGACACAGAACAGCTTCTTCTTTTCACAAGCTATTGGATACTGGATATTTTTATTAAAAATGTTTGAAAATTTCACATGAATCCTATTCAAAGATGATGAAGTCAGAAACCCGGACCTTTCTCAGCATGGCAAAGAAATCAAGTTTTATGTCAGTTAACAGTAAGAAAACAAGTATACATACATACTTTTGCATTACACGTCTGTGTTTAGCCAAACATACCACCATAACTGACATTTGTGTAAATGATGTTGCAGGGTGTTGTTTATTGTGTGTCAGGGTTTGATTTTCTGACAAAGTAGCATATTAAAGCAACAACATCCAGGACTTGGAAGTCCTGGATGTCGTATTTTCCCAGCAGCACGTGAACGCAGGAACAGATTGAAGGATGTAGGTCAGAGAAGGATGTCTAATATGTAGGAGGCAGTTTGAGGGAAGATGAAAGTGATAGCGTTACCAAGTAGAACGTACTTATATTTTATTTCAGGGAGTAGTTGAAATGAAACAGTGCTTTTTCTCCCCATCACCATCTGGTTAACATCATCAACCACTGATGATGTGACTTCATGTCATTGAAACTGTAGATTTTGATGTCATGGCCACATGGTGAAGTCTTGTAACACAATGAAATTTGTAATTATTAAATTAAAATTAAAAACATACATGATGCAGACGTCTCCCCCCTGCTGCCTAAAGCAATATTATTTATTATCACTATTGCTACTTTATAACATTAAAAAGTTATTCTCAACACATAATCAAGCTTTTGATGGTACGCAGCGCTGTCTTGCCTGTTCTTGGTCCAGGGTTTGAGCTGACTCTTTGTTTTTCTAGACTTTGTTGTTTCAGGTTTTAGTTGTTGGCATAATTTGAGTTTCCTGCTGAAGACTTTCTGGTGAGTTTGACTTCACATCAGTGGTTCTCAGAGCGGGTGTTGCTGAAGCAAAGCAGCTCCGTTTTTACTGTGTTCAGACAGCTAGCAACAACGTTAGCAAGTCACCATGCGTTCACACTGTAAACGACTTGGTTGATGTGCCTTTATTCTGACAGATTGTGGGCGGGAACAAAGGCCCTGATGCTATCTGTGTAGGTTTATGTAGGTTTTGAACAGACATGCATTTTTTTCTGGTGTGGTATTCTATGTAGCATTGTTTTGATAAGTTAACAGCTAAATAGCTCTGCAGATAATGAATGGACTTCTACTGACATGTTAGACACAGTTTAGATGTTGAGTTGCTGTTAGATGGTCAGTTTAGGTAGCTGATTGTTAGCTGTAGCAATAATGGTGTTACAGCAAGCGGTGGTACATATGGAGAGACAAATACACTTCGTTGCTAATGGGTGAAGTTCAGCTGCAGCCAAAATGAACAGACCAATACCAGTGAGAGATTTCTGCAGTTACTGGCAGAGTGAACGCATGGTAACACTATAAACTGTCAAGCTAAAACTGTCAAAAAAGAAGTTTGGTCACAGTTTGATTTAAATTTCAGTAAATAAAATTTTAATTGGGAAAAAAAATAACATTTCACACATATTTTTAAACTGAAAATATCAGAGCAAACCTGAGTTTGCTGCTCACCTCACCCTGCAGGCTGAGATCCACTGAGTCACATGATGAAGGGAATGTAGAACGTGCACTGTCTACTGTATAACTGTTTGTTTTATTTTCAGTTTCAAACACTGGTTAAATCAGTAAAGAAGCCACATTTAGGATTTCTCATTAATACATTAAAGTGATACTATTAGAGAGAGAGAGAGAGAGAGAGAGAGAGAGAGATGATAAAATCAGGGGCCCAATTCAAGCCTGTGACAGGGTGGATACATGGTTTGTGCCTGAGAATGAGTTTGAATTTGGAAACAAACTTTCTTAAGTTTTAGATAATTGTCTTTCTTTTTACCAGTGAAACATCTTCTCTGACTTGCACTGTCAAACACCACTGTGTCTTGAATATTATATAGATATAGAAATATAGTATAGAAAAACAACAAGAAAATCTTTTTTTTAGTGTGCTGAGTAGCAAATTAAACAATGATTTAATAATTTAGGTGTCACTGATGGCTTGATCAGGACTTGGTACTGGTTTAAAAACGATAAAGTCCTGTTTTTGGAAATGTTATTGTTATAAATTGAGGGATACCCAGCCTGAGTTCCTGATTTACAGCCTTCAGTGTGATTATGAGTGAACAGTGATTATGATACTTCATGCATGTAAGGATTCATGATGAATATTTACATGCATCTGAGATGTTTGCATGAAGTGTTACTGTGATTTTTAGCAGGATTTCTGTATTCTGTAGCCTGTGGGTCTGAGGGAACTGTGTGTGTAACCTGTTACTCTGTACTGACTCTCAATATGTTTTTACAATAAAACTGGACACTTCTGCTTTTAGCCTGAGGTGCGATCATTGAAGACCACAACCATAAGCATATTATCCTGTAATATATTAACTAGAAAAGGTTTTTTGATGAAAATGTGTGCTTGCTTCTGTTCGAAAAGCTGGAAAGTTACATTGATTAGAGTTTAGTGACTTTAAAAAAAAAATTGGATATTAGGAAATTAATTTGTTCACATCCTGTAGAAATCAATACATTGGGGATTCAGTATCAAGTGACAGTAGGATCAGCAGAAGCAGAAGTACTAGGAGTAGTAATAGTAGTGTTAAAATGACAAAATATTCAAAGTTGCAAAGTGTGAGCAGCAGTTGTACCTGCAGCAGCAGCAGTACAGTAATAACACATTAACCTGGTCTGTATGGTTTCCCTTGTGAGGGAAGTAAAAGTGCAGCTGGCTGGGTTTCAATGTCTTGCTCAAAGACACTTCAGCAGGGTGAGCAGCCTGCAGCTCTGTCCTCTGACCAGCAGAGGGCGGCAGGGACCAGCATTTATACTGATCGATTAACAGCCAGATGTCAATTCAGGAGTGTTTTCAAATTGTTGAGTATCCATCCATCCATCCATCTATCTGACCAATATATGACCAAGACAAGTTTATTTGTGTATCACTATTCAGACAGAGGTAATTCCTAGTGCTTAAAGGACAGAAAACAAACAAATAAACAACGGTATCAATGAGGACATAAGGAGTGTGCAATTTTCCTTTAAAGTTAAAAAATGAAACCGGAATCACATCAAGACTAACCCAATTCATTTTAAAAATGCATTTACTTGCATTTAAATGCTTTTCGACCACTTGAGAGATTTGAACCAGCAACCTTCAAGTCCTCCTGTCTGACTTCAAGCTGTCTGTCTGTCTCATTACAGCCAGAGGGGATTAAAGCGACTGATTCACTCCCCAAACCAGCAGCAGGAAGCTGGCTGCAGACAGTCATGATCTAATGGACTGAATATAGAGTGCAGGCTGGTTCAGTCCTGCACAGCCTGAGGGAGGCGGGGAGGCGTTTGGATTGTGAGATTACAGGCATAAAATTACTTTAAGCAACTTATAATAATGGTTAATTATGGCTCATGGTGGTCATATTCAAATTACAGTCTGTAAATCAAAATAAACTCAGCTTTCATGTTTAAAATACATCCAGCATTTTAGGAGGTGTAAAAGTCACTGAGTCAGATAATCAGATTATGTTTTCTAACTTAAAATAGTCGATTGGATTTCACTGTAAAACACAAAAACCACAGAATACACACAACACACAGATTATAGCAAAAATGCATGATGCAAAAAGACACAACATGCACTGGAGAAAATGCAGAAACATACAGGAAACCAAACAGCAAACAAGAAATTATAAAAGCTCATATTTAGCATTCACATTTTTTAGCCGTATTGCCATGAAAGCAGCACAGCACTCAGCCTGCGTGATGCTGTCAGGACTGAAGTGAGCTCCAGGATGAAGCTGCCTTTAGCCGTCGACTTGGAGGCTGCTCAGCCTGGCAGGCTGACCCTAACCCGAATCCCAACCAGCCTGCCAGGCAGAACAGCCTCCAAGTTGACGTCTAAAGGCAGCTTCACCCCTGAAGCTGAAGTGCAGCTTGGCTCCTCCACCATGAAAAGACTCCGGCCAAGGAGCAGGAATGTGACATTTCCAGCTGTTGGTCACATGAAAAGGTTAGCTAACGCTTCAGTTTGAGGCAGTTTGGTTCAGGTTAGCTTCAGGTTTTGGTTAAATAAAGTCAAACTTCCCTCCCAGTAGAAAACTTGTTGACAGTGTTGATTCCACAAAACTTTATCAGACAATAACTGATCAATATTCATCGCAGTCGTACTCCATTGTCAAACGTGCCAGGTCCATCTTGTCACTAAAATAACAAATGTGCACTGTCACGCCACCTGTGCACGCGGCATGTAACTGCACCTTGCACCATGCGCCAAGATGCACCAAGGTCTTCATCAGGGTCTGGGCCCAGTTACACACGAGTCCTGGGCTGCGCTCCACCTGTGTGTTGTAGGGAATCAGCAGAGACTGACAGATATGTAAAAGTTGAAGTAATGAAGTACTATCTTGTAGCTAGCTAGCGTTAGAAGTGCCACACTGACGCGTGCATTGGTTTGCTAAATGAGCCTGCTGGCTAGTTAGCTAGCTAACAGTTTGTTCAGGTTAACTGAGCTGACTCTTGTCGAGCTCCAACTCTTCATGTTTTGGAGTAGAGACTAGGGCTAAAGACAAGACAGTTTACTGTGTCACAGTAAGCTACATTTGGAAACTAATCTACCTTATCACACTGTTCATAACATGCTGCTTCACATACACACACCTTTCTGGCTGCTGCCAAGACAATTAGATTACTAACAGAATATCCTTCATGATGGAGACAGTTTGCTGGTATCAGATTATCATGTTGCTGTGATGCCTCTGCAGCAGTGGCATGCAGTTTCAGTCTGAGCTGCATGTTTCCTGCAGCAGAGTTCTCTCTCTGCTCTGATTTTACTTTTTTGGTGTAACGTGTCGTTTCAGCCCAGCTGGCTGACTGCGACCCGACTCCGTCTCCCCGGACCCTTCAATAGGAAACATCTGCAGAGTCTGTGTGTGTGTGTGTGTGTGTGTGTGTGTGTGTGTGTGTGTGTGTGTGTGTGAGAGAGAGAGAGAGAGAGAGAGAGGGAGAGAGACATTGTGTGCAAGTGTGTATGAGAGACATTATTGGTGAGTGTGTGTGAGAGAGAGAGTATATTTCTGAAACTATACATGTGTATGTGATTGTGATAGACTGTGTGCGTATGTACAACGAACAAAAGGAGGAGTGTGTGTGTGTGTGTGTGTGTGTGTGTGTGTGTGTGTGTGTGTGTGTGGTGGTAGTGGTGTTTGA
>OMKZ01024081.1:0-18469 GCA_900302535.1 Neoniphon sammara
AAACTACAAATGGAAAACAAGACCAGGGAAATGGCGACAACCCCATGTTTTTTAATGTTACTCCTTATAAAAGACACCAAGTTTTTCTAGAAGCTCAGAGGCTCAGAGGCTTTATGTTTTCAACACCGAATGAGTATATTTTCAGATTTTCACAGTTCCTCCTGCTATGGGACAGAGCTGTCTTTTTCCACATTCAGCAGAGGTTCAGTTCCATCTTGGAAATTGCAAATGGCGCACCTTCTTTGTCAGGCATATTATCCCAGTTGGTGCCAATGTGCCACAGGCTGAGAGGGCAACATGATGATTTATGCCGGGCTTAAGTGATTTAAAAGTCCTTTAAAATATTTTACTGGTCTGCTTCTCCTATGGGATATAAATACAAGTATGGGAGGAGACGGGTTCGGTCTAGTGGCACAGCTAGCTGTTTCTGCACGGGGATATGCATCATTTATTTGTACTTTAGGTGTGCAATTATAAGAAATAGATGTGGGTGAGGTAGTATCAAATTGAATGATTTAGGATAAGGTAATTCAGAAATCGCAGATATGGGAATTGCACTTGCCGGGGTTTTTCAAGGTAGTTCGAGAAGTTAAGACATTTTCTTGGCTCCCGGTCGGAGAAGTGAAAAGTGGGGGGAAGGCTTTGGATCTGCTAAGCTGACGTTGATGAAGTCTTTCAAGAAGTCATAACCACGGATGGAAAGTTCTACCCACTCTAGCATGCTACCACACACACCCACATAAACACAGTCGTTCGAGCACACGCAGTGTTAGTTTTGGGTTATTCTTAGGTGCCGGCTACAATTCATGTATCCACACATCTGCTTCTATGCCCATATTGTTCTGTGAGATGATGCATCACTCCCAACAGGCAGTGACGTGCAATGCTGACTCCAGTGACTTCATGCAAGAAGTAACCAGTCAAATAGCAGCTAAAAAGTCCACAGGAAGCTATTTATGATTACTTTATGCAGTTATCTTGATGTTTGATCCATCAAGTGCTACTGCTGCACTGCAGAGTTTAACCCAGTGAAGGCATTGCAGTTCCCTAGCAGACACAAAGTGTAGAAAGCTTTCAATCACAGAGGCCTTGATCTCATTATGGCGTGGAAGCAAAAATAAATCAGAGCACAACGTGTAACAACATAATTCAATCAACAACGTACGCCTGCATTATGGTCAAGGACATAAAAACGCCAAATCCTGACAGATGCTTACACAAAATCCAATATCTGGCATTTACTGAGACTAACAGCCTTCGTTATTCTCTGCACCATATGGACACAGTAAGGCCTCAGCAATGTGCATTGCTGTGGTCACCCACCATCGTGGAAATGTTTGCACGAATTCCAATCAAATATGTCAACTTCACTAAAACTACAAATTGCACAGGCTGGTTGTGTGTTGATGTTGTGGCGATGTGATGTGAAAACCTGGGTTGAAGGATGAGAATTTGATGTTATAATTTATACTTTTTAACTTAAGTTGACTGGATGAACTTCCTCTCTTTTAATTGCAAATAGCACCACAGTGCAGCTCACACGGTGCTGGATCTCTGACCAAATGCCAGAGTAGCATCAGGCCGACACTAGATGGCAGCAGTACACACTGGTAGCATGGCTTCCAACTGCTGGAAAACTGAGCTTCAACTCTAAATAGGTTTTTGCACAAAGAAGGTAAAGCAATAAAAATCACCTCATTTCTGTCTGAGAGCAAGGAAGGAAAAATAATACAGCTTGGCCACTGCGTTGAGAGAAAACTGTCTAACATTGTCACCTGTTGGCCGGCTCTTGCTGTCATCACTGAGACTGTTTTGCTGAACACATTTGACTCACTTCCTGGTCAAGACAAAGGAGAGAGCTCTAGGAATCCAGTCAAAGGAAGGAAAGCGAGGAGGAGTAGGAAAAGGAGTCAGGAATGGTGCTTTGCTTCTATCTTCTACCCAGTGAAGTGATGTTTGGAGTGGAAACACCCAGGAGAGATAACGTGGGACGTCCCGTCTGGCTTTCATCACAGCGCTGCCTCCTGTGGGCTGTGCAGAGTGGAGAGCCTGGGAGTTCGAGACTCAGTCCACTTCAGCCAAACTCCCTATTGAATCAACACTGCTGGAATTTAAGGTCACTCTCCTGAAGGATGACAAAAAATATAGCATGCTACACACTTCAGAGAAGGCAGTTGAAGCCGTAATAAATCTGCACAGGCTCGCAGAAATACCAGAGTACTGCTATTAAATCGAGCTTGCTCACCGCAGGACTGGAAACTAAAATGTAAAACTAGGGTACTTTGCATATTTCTGAAGTTTTTTTCAGTAGACGGAGACTCACACTTGTTTGTTTACCTCAAGAGGCGGTCTGAGATTTATGTCTGAGTCTCCAAGCTGATTCCCCAGAGGCACAATTCATCCTGACCGCTTTTTATAGCTTTCAATAAAACACGCTTTAAAAGATGTTCTTCTTCTTTGTCTGTAACTCTGATTTGATCAGCAGAGCTCCCCAGGCCAGTGCCTTGGCCTGCCTTCCCTTTCAGATCTGATCACATCATCGTTGGAGTCCCTCCCTCAGCTAGCATTTGGGTTTGCTTGCTTAAATAAACACTTAATTCAAAGTCCCATAATTTCTACTCAGAGATATAAAAGCATGGCCAAGATTGTGCCACAAATTAGTTATTTATATCCTTGAGTTGGTCAGTGATTCCCAAATTGAGGCTTAGAGTTGTCACGCAGTAAAGTAATGAACTTTTACAACTGTTTCATGATTGTGGCATCAAACAGACATGGATTTATGGATGCAGCTCAACCTCCTCTTGTTGCTGTGCTGTTTTTTTTTTTTTTTTTTTTTTTTTTGGTAGGTAAACTGAGAAGGGGGCGCTGTGCTTCTCACGAGGTCCGGCTGTATTTCACATTGTAGTTGACCTCTGAACTCGGAGAGCAGGTCAGACCCCGTAGATCAAGCTGAATATTTGAGGCGAGTGCCACATGGGCTGTGAGAGGCCACCGCTGAGGGGTACGTCCATTAATCACAACTTCAGCTTTGACAACGGAACTGACCTCCGGAGTCAAATTCATTCCAGGCCACTAATCAAAGTTGGTAATCATCACTTTAGGATAATAGAATATTCACACTGATTTAGGATGGTAAGGGCAGCGTGTTTGCTCAAATGAAACATCAGAAAGCTAATTACTAATGATTTGTTGACTTTTCTAACATGATGTAATGCACCTTGTGGCGGCCATATTGGAGGGCCTCAGCTCTTGGGCAACCATGACTAGCTGATTGCATCACGTAAAACTCGGGAATATCAACAGAACAAAAAGACATTGTTCATTTCTGAGGTGATTTTGACTGGAAACTGTGGATTTTACCTTTAGTGTCTTTGTGTTAACCAAATGCCAGCTCATTAGCTAGCTAACCAGAGTATCTCTGCTGGCCATCACCGCCAAAACACATCTGATTTATATATTAATTGTTGTAGCTAGTATCAGTAGTGGCTAGTTAAATGTTTAAATTATCACTGGTTGCTTTGCTTAATCGGACTACTGCAGTTAGCTAGGTAACAAAACCAAAAACAAGCAAGCTAACTCCTCTCATGCTACTATATTTTGTGGCTCTTTGGAAAACTGGACCAGCTGAGACTTGACAACAGATGATTTTCTTGTCCCAGGGAGCCTAAACTTGATAAATCTACCTTATTAATCAGTTTTATTTATGACATTCAGATTTGCCCTACACTTAAACTACAATAAACTTTTTTAGATAGCTCTCATTTTCTTGCCTGGCTTTTTGTTTTTTAGCACATAGACTGTCTGGGAATTGGCACGCTAGTGCTGATAGAGCTGCACATGAATTATAATCAAAGCAATTATTATCAATAAAATTAAGTGTAATAGAGTCATACAAACATATTTTTCAGTGTTTAACATCTATAAAATTCATTATGACAGCTGCATAAAGTTTTGAATTACCAACAGAATCTGCAGAATTGTAGGAATACTGACACAGCACACAAGTTTTTCTGCTTAAATGTGGTCTTATAACTTCTTAATTTTTTTCAACATTAAAAAAATATAAAAAAATTAAATTGTTAAACAATTTAAATGAGTGCTTGACTCAAAGACTCTCAGCTGACTGAGAGTGTCTGTGATAGATTTGACATTTCAACTTTCAGGAGGCGCCGCTATCTTAAACACCATCTTCCCAAAAGCCTACAGACGGTCTGTTTACAACGCAGCACAGTGCAGAGCCTTCTCGTTAGGCCGTCTGTCTGTCAATCTGTGATTTAAAGCACTTTCCCAGTTTCCAAGTCCATCTGGCTGAGCTGCCTCCTCCATATCAGTGTCAGCCACACCTGCTAAAGCCATTTCATATCAATTACTGTGCTGATACGTTACATGAAAGCTAAGTTTCAGGTGTTCATGTTCATGTGTGACACTCATACAGACACATGTATAACACACACGCAAACACACACACACACACACACACACACATACAAGCAAACACCTGTCTAGCCATCAGTGTTGTAACACTTCCAGCTGTGCAGCTGTACAGAGTCTCAGTGTCAGCTTCAAGGCTTGCTTTACTTTTGACTATTGTCAAAATATCCACTGAATAATGTAGTGTGGATGGAGTGTAACAGCGAGGTCGGCTGTTCAAAGCCAAAGTTTCACAGGACTTTGTCCGCGACTGTGTAAATCTGACACCTGTTTAATCTGACATCCAAAACTCAAAGATCCAGCATGTATTTCTGTGATGTGAAGGCAGCACCGAGGCAGTCAGTCCCTTGTCCTCTATAAGTGCTTAGTGCTTGTATAGTGCTGTAGGGCTTTTGATTAATACTCAATTCTGACTGGTCAGTGAAGGCATTTTGAGGTGTATTTACTATTATTTAAGTCATAAAATGTGAGGGAGTGCTATGCTGTGCTATGAGCGCAGCACACCACACCTGTGCTAATACCACACAGTAAAGTATGACTTTGAGTGTATTATTTTTATTATACCACAGTTTTATTGTTAATTTATTGTTATTTTTTATGATTAGCTGCTGAGAAAAATACCTCCATCTACATAATAGTTTGTATCAGCTTAGTAATGGTTGTCAAAGGTGAACAAGGTGGAATGATACATATACACAAATGCAGTCGGTGAGACAGTACCAGGAGATACTGGCTCTCATCGCAATGCCTCTCAACCAATCAAAATGCAAGATTTGAAACTGACTGTGCTGTAATGCAATTCTAAATAGCACATAACGGACCACTGTTTCATATCTAATCAAATCATTCTGCAGCCAAGAAGTCCAGTCTGTGTTGTTCATTTCCAGTTAAATTGACCCGTCACACCTTGTGCCAAAAAGACATTTACTCCCTGGTTACTGCAGACAAACAATTGGATAACTGAATTTAAAAACATGGAAGATTCTTCCAATATTATTTCAGTGAATGAGTGTTTTACCAGATTTATTTAGGCTGCTGGGATTGCAAATCTATTACAGTGTAACCTGTAGATGCAACTCTAATCTAATCATTTATATGCAACCTACCCTGCAAATAAAGCTCCATCTTTACACGTGATTTAGTCTCATATTCCATGTTAACATCTTATTTTTCTTATCTGCCAGTGGGATGAGATAATCCCACTTGTTTCCAATGCTAATCAACTTGTTTCCAGAATTTTCAGGACTTATGTGCCATTTTCTTGATCCTAGTGGGCTGATCTGCCTTATTCTGCCTTGTTTCAACAGATTTATACTTGTTCCCAGAAAAATCCCTCAAACAAGTGAAACTGCATTGGAAACAAGTTGGATTATCTCATCCCACTGGCTGATTTTTTCATGTGCTTGAGAAAAAACACGATTTTAGCAGTTATTTATTTATTTATTTTACAGTGTTCAGACGTTAGCTACAGACAAATCTTGCAACCATAAATCAGTAATTGTGTCAAACAGTTGCCTTTAGTACGTAGCTGTCTAGCTTCACCCTTTCTGAATGTCATATCTTATTATGCAATAATGACCAACTCCCTGCACATTATCTGTTATTGTTAATCAAATCTGTTATGTTGATACAGCCGCAAATACAAAAGTCTGCAGGCTAACAGCTATTACACATGTTGTTTAAAACAACATCTTTTAGTTGTTTAATTCAATAATTCGCTTAGTGTAGAGATCATATTCTCCCTGCTTGCCGTGCATTCTAATCGCAATATTTGCCTGCCAAAAACATACAAGCCAGATGATGTTTCATTGATAATGAAAGTGTCTTTTGGGAGCTGTGGCTGTTTGAGTGCGTCCTACTTGACTCGCTGGCTCGCTCACAACAAATCCAGAATGAATCTATTCCCTTTATCTCCATGAAGGCCAGGAGCCGTGGGGTTCCACATGGCAGCCTGGGTACTGCACTATTTATTTAAGATTTTTGGAAGCCTCTGCAGCCATGAGACAATCCATCATGCAAGTTTTATCTGCAGACAGAAGAGTCTGAGGTGAAACGGGTTTTGAAAAAATATGTCTCATCTCTCCTGTTGGCTTTTTACACCATGTCTAAGTAGGCCCACGTTTGGAGAGCAGACCAAAGATAGATAATGTGGTTTTGAGTGGTTCACATTGTGCCTGTGTGAAAACAATCACGGTCATTAGTGGGAGATAGTGCAAGTCATTGTGCTATACTCACTCCAAATAGACCCTGACAACCTTTTCATTGGGTTTTTCCTGAGCTAAAACAGAACGGACACAAATTTTAACCGTTGGGGAGTCAGCTGTGGTAGTTCCTGCGCTCAGACACCAGACACTGGATATGGCACATCACGGGCAGAGCAGAAACATTTGCGCATTTCAAAGAATACTCTAATGCTGATCAGATGTGAGGCAAATCAGATGTGCAAATAAAATCTCGGTGTTTGTTTTACTCGGCTCGCTGTATCACATGGGTGGGGGTTTCCACATGCGTAACACACAAGCGCCAGAAAGTGAAGATAATCACAGGAAATTGTTTGAAAGTCAATTTAGTATACTTTTCTGTAACCGGCAACTTTCCTGAGTGTCCTGCTGCAGTAACTCCACATAGAAACACATTTCAGTCACTTGTATCTTTCATTTTTAACACGATTTTGACAAGCACTGCCTCTTATTCTATTAGCGTGTTATATTTTAGGCACATAGTGAGTCTCTTTTCAAAGCAGTCTTCATCCTCATGAGTCATTTAGTTTCATGTTCAGTGTTAGAATCTTGTTTTTTGACAAACAAGGTCAAAATCTGCCAGTGGGATGAGATAATCCCACTTGTTTCCAATGCTAATCAACTTGTTTCCAGAATTTTCTTGCATCAAGTGCCATTTTCTTGATCCTGGTGGGCTGATCTGCCTTATTCTGCCTTGTTTCAATGTATTTAGTCTTGTTCCCAGAAAAAAAAAGTCCTAAAACAAGTGAAGCTGCATTGGAAGCAAGTGAGATCATCTCATCCCACTGGCAGATTTTTTTTAACTTGGTTTAAGAAAAACAAGATTTGTGAATTGTGTCACTGTATAAGACTAATTTGACTGATATGACTTGTTAAGGTGGAGATTTTTTACAGTGTTTAATGGATTTTTGCATGCATGTAATGGTGCATGAATTGCATGCTCATGCAAACTTACCCAACATATGAACTCCAGGAGCCCAAAACATAGCTAAAATTAATGACAGCATTAACCAAGGACCAGATGTACTACTGAGGATAATCATTATTTCAAAAAATAAGGTAATTAGCTTCCCCCTTGAGGTTATCTGATCTAATTCTGTATTAACTGTTTATTATATCATCAAAAGCAGCTGCTAAGCACAAGAAAGTCTTTTAATAACTATTTCATTCCTGCTTTGCTCTTTCTTCTCCCCTCCCAAAGTAATCCGGCAGGAGCCCTGATTAGAAACGGATGCTTCCTAGCTTTTTTTCTTTTTCTTTTTTTTTCTGCAAGTTGAGGTCAGCGAAAAATGAAGAGATGTTAACACGAAAGATTTCAGTCTTGCTTAGCTCTCACTGAGGACTTTGGATCTGATGTCTGCGTTCACTAATTGATCATGCCGCTCTTTTGTTGTCCGTTCCAAAAGAGACGTTTGTTTGTTGCCGCGCACATCACTGCAACTTGGAAAATCTCACAATGCCGCGTGTGTTTGGTTTGAGTCGAGCTTCAGATGGGACGATCATGGGAAAATATGGTTCCCCAGAGCCGGTCATGCTCTGTAGCTGTATGTGTCACAGTGGTTTTAGGAGAAGGAACGTGTGATGTCTATTACATGCAAATATTCCTGTGCATTTGACAGCCAGCGGTTTTTCAGCCTGACAATATGTCTCTTTCCTGTCGGCCTGTTCACATTAAATTTTTCTTCCTCATTTTAACGTCTTATTAGTTATTACATTAATTATTATAAATTAGACACTATTATGGTTTCAAAAAAGAAAACTGCAGACAAATGTGCTCTTGTTCCCTCTGAGACTTTTGAAAAAAACAGTGAGAGAGCTGTGTGGATTTCAGTGCTGACCACCCGAGGAACCTTTTGTGGGAAATGAACGAGTGACTGAACAACCATGTGAGTGAGTGAGAGAGTGAGTGTGCAATCTAGTAAATGAACAAGTGAGTGAATGAGTGTGAGCAAGCATGCAAGTATGTAAGTGAACGAATAAGTGAGTGAGCAAATAAGTGAGCATCTGCGTGTGCAAGTGAATGAGTGACTGAACAAGTGTGTGACTGGGTGAATGGGTGAATGAGTGTAAGCAAGCATGCATGTAAGGGAATGAACAAGTGAGTGAGCAAATGAGAGAATGCATGCACAAGCAAGCGTCCAAGTGAGTGAATGAGTGAGTGAGTGAATGATCAAACAAGTATGTGAGTGGGTAAATAAGTGAGTGGGTGAATGACTGTGTGATTGAATGAGTGATCAAGAAAATGAGCAAGTGAGTGCGTGACTGATTGAGTGTAAGCAAACACGCAAAGTATGTGAGGGAATGAACGAGTGAGTGAGCAAATAAGTGAATGGGTCAATAAGATAGCATCCGAGTGAGTGAGTGAATGAGCAAGTGAACGAGTGAGTGTGCAAACAATTGAGCATGTGAGTGCATGAGTGAATGAATATGCATGGGAAGGAAAGACTGATTGAGTGATTGAGCGGACACGTTCAGTGAGTGAGTGTGTGTCTGAGTGAGTGAGTGAGTGAGTCATTAGTAACTGACTTGCCGACATGGCCAGTTTTATTTTTCACACAGCTTTTATCTGCACAGACAAGCCGTCCGTGCGCCAGACCACCAGGTAATCTGAGCACTGTAGCCTGCAAATGACCTGCACACATCCACACAACAAGGCCCATCAAAAGTCGGGGTACGGGGCCCCATCCTGTTACAACTCCTGCCAACAAGAGCCGATTCACGCTGGCACCATCAAAGCGAAGCTCGATGGCAGGTGAGAGTATTAACATTCCTTGGTTAGAACATGAGGATGTGTTTATTCCCCTCTGCATGTCTAATGACGGCATCTGGAGAGCCACAGTTCAGTGGAACCAAACCCTCTTCCCATCCTGGTTTTGTCAGTTCTCACGTTATTGGGATGGTAACATTTGGCAATGCTTAAAAGAAGGTAGGCACACACACACACACACACCTGTTTGCTGCATTATGTCCCAAACAGTTGTTTTAAAAGGCGTGCATCAAGTTTATTTTTGTCACTCATGAGCACATGCTGTCTTTCACATAAATGCTATTTGAATGAGATATGAGCACTGGGCTAATAAGTTCCTTTACTCTAGGAAACCCTGGAAATTATGGGAAGTGAATGGCCCAATTGAGTTAAAGCTGCAGTAGGTGAGATTTTTATACATGCTGTTTATGGTGTTTTTTTTCACTTGTCATGTTTCCGCTTGAGATTAACAACAGTCAGTCACCAGATTGAATGCAGTCTTTTTTTATTATTTGAACACACTAAGATTTTTATGCAAAAATGCATCGGTCTAATCAGGCTAAA
This sequence comes from Neoniphon sammara, assembly GCA_900302535.1. Classification (NCBI taxonomy): domain Eukaryota; kingdom Metazoa; phylum Chordata; class Actinopteri; order Holocentriformes; family Holocentridae; genus Neoniphon; species Neoniphon sammara. The sequence goes on from OMKZ01024081.1 coordinate 9,982, forward strand.
CCACAAACTGCAACAGAGAAGAGCCTTCCGTCACCACATGTCATTGCTTGCACTGATGGACAATAAACTTTTTCAGTCTTGAACTTTGAATCTTGTATGGCCACTGGAAGGAAATCTTGTTGGTGCACAGGAAGTGATGAATTGACACCTGGGAGTGAAATGCAAATCCTGCTCCTAAACAGTAGTAAGCAACCTGGAGTCACTAACAGTGGTTAAATGCATTGCCAAAGCATCTTTTCATCATTTCCATCCCTACCAGCTTCTAAGAACAAATTTAGATTTAAGAAAATTTCATGCATGAATTCTGGGTAATGAAGTCCTTCAGACTTTCCAAAATTGAAATCTCTTGCTGCCACTTGCCAGTGCCAAAGTGTGAAATTGCTCAGTGCAGCTTCAATAACTGTGAGTACACACACACTAAAATCCATCAGTACCCAGGATACTCAGATATCCTGTCTTTGAGTGAGCACATGTAAACACCTTATCCTGTTTACCGTGTCCCAGATCAGATATCGTTTTTCCCTTGTTCAGTGCAAGCTCTATTTTGCAAAAGTATTATCGGTGAAATTAAATCAAAACATCAAAATATGGCAGCAAACCAGGGAGATACAAGGTTCCTTCAATACTGGAGTGACCAGGAAATGGCACTGATTCTTTCTATAATAAAATATATCAATATGGATATGAAGCACAAGCTGAATAGAGTCAGATCACATTCACATCACTAACAAACTGCCCAGGCAGACACAGGGACATATTGTGGATCCAGAGATGCACAAAATCTGGATATTAGAGATACATTTAAACATCTAAGCCCTGATAAGACCATAGCTGGGATATGAGCTAATGTCTGGGATACTGTGTGCATGTAAACGTGGTCAGTGATACGGTCAAAAGTCAATTTGCACAATAGAATTTTGTGTATATATGTGTTTTCTTGAAGAATTCATCCATATGTTTGTTGGAACTTGATGTTGAAAACAACAACAAGAAACTCAGACTAATAAATCACATAGGACTTATGGTGGAGTGATAACATTTTAAACGGAGGTCACCATTCTCCAGTCAGACTTGGACTCCACAAATGGGGTTTAGATTGTGTAAAATATCACTAAGCACCATAAATCAGCTAAATCTGCTGCTGGCTCCTTATTCAGCTAACCTCCATCGTAAATCAGCTGGAGAAAAGTCGGGGTCCCTACCGTGCAGAATGTCAATGGGATGCCAGATAAAAACAGTTGTGTTTGTTTTTATTAATCACCCTGCATATCTGTTTGAATCCGTTCTCTTTACTCTGCACAGCTCAACTGTAACACAAACCTTGTCCAATTCCTCGCTGTGATTTATGCTTTGTGTCACACCTTATTTATCCGTACAGAGATCCCATGCCATTTCCATGTCACGCTCTAAATTCTGCTCGACCCGAACCCACCTCATACTCGACGACTTAAACCCCTTCATAAATTGGGGTTAGGAGATTAAAGAGCAAGCTTAAGTGCCTGCCAATTAAACAAACAGCATTAATGAGATATGTCAATGATTTATACAGCTGCTTTGTTTGAAACAATATTAATCCTGCTTTTATCTCCGCTGGAATTGCTTCCAATATCCCCTCAGAGAGCGGGCTGCCGAAATATCAGGCTGAGGGGCATCCTGTAATGTTCCTAATGTGGGATAGAGAGCTATTCTGTGGGACTGACAGCATTCCAGAGTTGGCAATTAAAGCTCATCTCGCTGCCCACAAAATACAACAGGGGCTGGCAACAACTGTTTTTTATGTACAACTCATGGCTGTTTGAGCGCACGGAGGGACGATGAAGTCAGCGCCGACGTGAAGAATTCAAAGGGGCTGGTTCTCACGGAAAAGCCCGTGTTTACTCCCCGGGCCTTCTCATACATTAAATATGTTCTGCCATTAACTCTGAATGCCTAGTGGAAGTGATCTGATGTGCGGACATGAAACCACGTTGCATGGGAAAAGTTCGTCATGGGAAATCAGTTCCACTTAATTGCACCGCCCCCCTCATTTAAAGGCTCCATCCACCTGGGGGCGCTCGGCTTGGCGAGTCAGAGATCAGCTGCCTTGTAAGGGGAACTGGAAAAAGGGAAAAAAAGGAATAAAAATATTTCAAATAACCTACAGCCCCCGTTCTCCCTCTACTGTGAAAACTCATTTCACCAGGATTTGAATGCAGCAGCTGAAGATGAGGTGGACGCTGGACACTTTCACCAGGGAGGACTGTTTTTCAGCAGGAAGAGAAGGTTAAGACCGATTTCAGGGCTGCAACTTGCTACTGCTTGTTTGGCCAAAACATCTGTAATAGCAGGAAATGTAGGCCGCAGCAGCTGGGAAGCCTGCGGCCCAGAGGATGCGAGGTATTACGAAGACCTCCCAGCTAAACTGGAGTTGCCACTGATATTGTTGACAAGCATCATTAATGTCCCAGCAGTTCTTCTTATGCAAGGTTCCAGGAATACACTGCGCTCTGCGGTGTGGTGTTTGAATTGTGTCGAGTACTTTGACATTTCAGAGTGTGCGGATTGCTTAGGGATTTAAGCCCGACCAATTCTGGATTTATAGGCTGATACTGATATTGAAACTGGCGATATTGACATATTGGCTGATATTTTCTATACATTAAAACAAAGATTTGCAGCAAGGAATCCTCAGATTTGCTAATCCAATAGTTGTAATGAAGGTAAGTAAAAGAGATTTGATATATTACACTCTTTTTAAATGATCTCAAGTGCTTTTTACTGCAATATCTACTGTCTTTTTTTGAATATCAGCCAACATATACATGGACACTGGTCTATCTGTCATAAGCCAATATGGATATATCAGTCGGGTTCTGCTTAAGATAGATTTGAATTTTGTTTAAACCTCTCTGGTCTACTATAAAGAGGACTGTGTTACCTGAAGGTAAAAACATTTACAGTGCTGGGTGTTTATAGTCAGTGCGGTGTGAGTATGCTTTAGTATCGTCATGTAAGAGCCAGTACAAATATGAAATGGGTGTAGCATCCAAGGCTTCAGTCTGGGTTAGTGAGTTCAGATGTTTTTTACCAAGAGCCCAGCCTGTTGTTCTCTATGAAGAGAAACATTTGGATTTCCACAGGTGGCAGATGAGCGAGGGTGTGACTGAAACTCACTGCTGCTGCCGAAGAATCTGTTTCTGCTCACAGTCAATAAGAGGACTTACAGTGTTTTTGCCCAGCAAAAACTGAAATCTGCCAGACAACCACGCCCGACAACTGCAACACGGCCTCACAAAATGTGTCCCTTCACGACAAACTGAGTTTTGTGACAAACTGCACTCACCGTTTTCACCTGTTCGTCATGTGAGAAACTTTAGCTAACAGTTAAGTTTGGGTAAGTGGAACAACTTTGGCTAAGGCCATGTCCACACTAAACCGGGTCATGCATCTAATTTTTCTCCATTTTGGTCTTCCATCCACACCGGCACCGACGTGTGGAAGAGAAAATGGGGCTTTTTGAAAATGTGATCGAGGCTGTAGTTTAGTATCGAATCGAGACCCATCGGGGGCTTTTAAGTGTTTTGGAGTGTTTCAGTGTGGATGGTGGACTTTTGGGAAACAGTCAGAAAAATATAGTGTGGTGTTGTGTGGATGAGGCAGCAAATTTTTAATTTGCAAATTTTCAAATTTTTTACCGTGCACACGGCCTAAGGATTTCAGTCAGAGTTTGAGAAATAAAACAACAAATTAAAGTTAGGGTAAGGTTTTGGTCATGGTTAAATAGCAAAAACTATTGCTGAAAATGAAAGTAGTTGTTTCTCTTCTTTCTCTCAACCAACCTCTACACATTTACTATCCACCGCATTCCATCAGTGTTAAACTACTGCCTGTTTCTAGTTTGTGTCCTCCATGTAATCACACTCTGTATGCATTTTAAAACAATCACGCTCATTGCACAAAATTTTGGGAGACCAGAACCCATAGTGCTCTTCTTCTTCGGGGCATGCAGTGTTGAAACGTGGGATGTCACTGTGGTTTGCAGCCTCTTTAACCATGACCTATAAGTGATCAGCAGTACTGCGTCGCTGCGTCTAATTCCCCTCGGGTATAAGTGTGATCTGCTTTGTGTTTGGGAGCACGCCTCAAACACTGAAATCTAACATAGGCCTACACATCATTACCCCGGACTCTGAGGTCTCTGACATCCATCCATGAAAATTCAAAGGTAATTAGCAATTACCTTACCACCATCTAATGCCACCCAGATAGAGCCTAATAGTCCATAGGAGATGATCTAATCACTGCTGAATATGCACAGAATAACTCAATTTGCCAATTTGCATAATTTGACAAAAGGCACTTGCAGATGAAGCTGAGATATTGGGGTTGCAGCCACACCTATCAAATCACACCCATGACAGATAAAACAGGGCAAACATCTCTCCTGTACACACATATTACCAGCGATTGGTTGCAGGGAGAGAGGTGCACAGCATTACTTCATGTAATCACTGTAATCTGGCATCATCAATGGTGCTGAGTCATGGAATGGCACAAATCCGAGATGAATAGAAACCAAGGGTCCTTACGGACGTGATCCAATCACTGATGGATTCGCATGAAGCCCCCAGATTTGCAAATCTGCATAATTCGGATAACGCTACATCCAGGCTGCATACGTGGCCTGAGACGTGGAACAGGGCGAATTTTAAGATGAGCTGGCAAAGTAGCTCACCCCACAGGTTTCAAATGATTAATTTCCAGTCATGTGTTGCTGATCATCAGAATATTTCCAGAGTACTGTTAAAGAGAATCCTACCATGACTCAGCTCCACTCGCAGCTGTCTGACCGAGCACATCAAGGAGAAAGGGAAAAAATCACAAACATGTAAGAGAATATATTGACTCACGGCTACCCCACAGAGACGCCGCAGCCACAAAGCAATACAGCACAACCCCCTTCCAGTGGAAACGCCAAATGTCATAGGAGTGCGATCATGGCCCAGATGATTACCACTGATTTAGCGGTGACCCCCAAGAACGTAATGACTCAGGAAAGAGGCTGGCTCAGTGTATTAGAATCAGTTTGCAGGCCATTTCTAAGTCTGACAGCTCTGAAGTTAAACATGTTTTCCTGGAACCAACAGGAGAGCTGTTTAGTCTACAGCTCAACTTATACTTGCAAATTTTCCAAAATTGATCTTGTCATAAAAATGAAAGGATAGCAGCAGCAATGATGGGGGACAGGAGAGAAGAGTGAGGTTGCAAATTTAACAGAAGCATATAATAAATCACATTCAGTGATGTGTCAATCAAAGCTCTTTTTCATCTTCTCACTTTCATCCTCAAACCGTGATGAAGTGTCATCTGACTTCCACAGCATATAATGCAAGAAATGAACATTTGCACTATTTTGTTCATTGCCATGATGGACTGTCGCGCAAATTATGTTTTTCTGTCATTGTTTAGCATGCATTCTTATCATTATGCACATGCAGGATCTGTTCCCATTGATTTCAGATATGGATATTGATTTCACATAAAAACATAAATGTTACAGTCAAGGCAAAAAGATCGGATCAGAGAAAAACATCAGAATCGAGCACTTTCACTGATTTGCTGTGCCTCTTTGCAGACTGAATGCATCACACGTAAAATTGAAACAAGGTGGACGCAAATCATTAAAACAAAATCATGGGATAACCGGTTGAAAATTTAGGAATTTCCATGTGATTTCCATCAACCTGTGAAGCTGGCGTGCCCTCACACACACATTACATGGAAGGAAAGCCTATGAAATGCCATCCTAATTAGGCAAAATATACATTAACACCGCACTTTTAGGAATTACCATTGTGGAGTCCATAGATGCCTTGAGATTGTCCATCCCTCCCTCTTAATTTAAAATTCATTTCAAAGTGTTTCTTACGCTTGGCTTCTGCGATTGATAGCAGCTGTCCAGCAATTCGTACCATATGTGAGGTGTTTTGTGTAAATATTGTAGCACGGGAAGCCTGCTTTACATTTCAATTACTGCATTTATACAGTCAGCAAACACGATACGCAGGAAATATGGCAGAAACCCGACTCTGCCCACCGGTGCATGAATTTATCAGGGATATTTCGTCAGATGTCACAGCGCCGGAGGTCACTGCGCTACACTGGCACACTTTGGAAGAGCGATTGGCTGTCGTTCTGTTCAAAGTCCTGCGTCTTACCTCACTGAGCGACTGGAGAGTGTTAGCTGAGAGGATTTCATCCATTTGCCACACTGCCACACATTTCATTTACAGGAACTCCTGGGAGCCGAGATCACACAGCTGATAATTACACTCCCAAGATGTTGTGTTTCATCATTAGTTCTCGTTCTGCAGAGGACATTGCTGCATTTTCACTGACATGGATATTGCAATTATTGTAAAAAATGATCTGTACATATGCCCATCGCTTGTCATGACTAACTCGAGCATAGACATGGACTTTTTTCAGATTTTTGGCACCAAATACAAATAAATTTTTATCATCCTTTTACCACAAAAGTCATTATATTTTGCCTCCAAGCATGTGAAATGCACCGTACTTGACCACAGTCTGTGCTGAAACTCGTGTCCAATGAATTACCTTTGGCTCCTAAGGCGAAGTGTGAGGAGCCAGAGCAGTCAGAAACACTGCAGTACCTTCAGGAGGATTTTGGCATGTGAGCCGTGCAGCTCTTGGCTGGCATCAGCAGGATTACAAATGTTCTACAAGATGAATTAACGTGGGATGATTCCCTGAGTTTTGGCTGCACTCGGCCCCGCTGCCATTTTAAAAGATGTTCCAGCGCAGTTTGGTTTTTGGCGAGAGGGGACGACATCATCACTGACATCATCCTATACCAATGATAGCCAATTATGTCGACACTTTCTATGAAATATCTATTTATAGGACATTATAGTTGTTGCTATAACACGGTGTTAATATGTTTATAATGCTTTGACACCATCTAAGAGCACACCATGGGCATGTAGGCCATTATGACTCAGTTTTTATAACATAGAGCTTTATGACCAGCTATCACTTTATAAGCAGACAAAAATGGTTCATAAAGCTTTATAATACACTATGAGGAAGCATCTTACTTTAAGAAAAAAAAAAGGCTAAAAAGCTTAGAAGGTGTTATAAATAATATTATATATTGTATAAGGGATTGTAAGCACACACACATTATAAATAAGCTTTATAACCACTTACAAATCTCTATAGGTGGTCATATATGGTGTCATAAGACATTACAAACATGTTTATAGTGTGTTATTTACCACTAGTCATTATAATGCCCCATAATTTTTTTATTTTATGGAAATTTCTACCGCAGATACATCAAAATAGAACTATTAGGAGGTGAAGCAACATTTGAACATCTGCAAAAACTGAAAACTGTCATATTTGCATTAAACATAATTTAAATCTTTCACTTGTGCCAGACCACATTTACTTATCAACTTTCAGCTGTAGTGTGCAGGTGCACTTTAAAGTTGACTCGTCTTACCCAGTAATTCCTTTCATCCTTAATAACCATTTTTTTTTAACAAATGGGACTTCTTGAATGAAAGAATGAATGAATCAACCACTGAAGAACACAAAACTGAATCAATGAAACTTTATATGTTTCCTTGTTTCAAGCGTCCATCTGATTTTCCTCCCACCCTCACTACTATTTGCCTTTGTTCCGCGCAATTTATGATCATATTTGATATCTTGTGATGTCTGCTGGTGTGTTATGTGAATCATGATATCAAAATACTCTTTTATGAATGGAGCTCAGGTGAATCTCGTGCCAAAACAACTCGAGCCCCTTTGAAAATAATGTGACCCCAGTTCCTGTGCTGCATCACGAGGATTACTTTAAATTGGAGTAAAGGCACGGCACGACCGCTGACAAGCTGTTTACAGCCTGGGAGCACATGTTCAATCAATTGCTGATATTGACTTCCTGCATTACACACGCACACACACACATACACGCACACACATCTGTTGTAGTTACGTTGCATTAATATAACCAATATTAATAGCTCCCTATGCATTTTCATGACATCTTTCAAGGACAACAGAGCGAGGATTTAAATCTTTCTGTCCAGGCGCAGTTATAAATTTCATATATGTAAGACTAATAAGTCACTATTGAAATTGATTGATTATTTGGCCTAGGTGTAATCTCAAAATGCTGTCTCTGGTAAATCGCTCTGAGCGGTTTGTCTCAGTACTGTAGGGCCGTTTTCCAGTTAAAGTCTGTTCACATAGAGTCATGAAGCGCGGAGAAACCCGAACATAAACTCCACAGTACATATCACTTATCAGCTCGTTGGTGGGAGCGTGTTTCTCACCAGGGGCGGGAGGGGGGTTACGACTTCTCTGAATGAGGGAGACAACGCTTCCTTGTTAAGATGGCTGTGCCTGTCAAAAAGAGTGAGAGCTTTACGGACGCAATCATAATATTTTCAAGTTGTTTCACAGAAGGGCCGCT
>OMKZ01024083.1:4490-40540 GCA_900302535.1 Neoniphon sammara
GCAGATTAAGTGTACATCAAAACTGTTTCCCCAGATAAAATTAGCTGAGTGCTAAACCTATATGAAGAAAACGGACAAAGATAACAGAAACAATATTTTAGCATGTAATGATAATCACATAATACATCATTTCATAACAATATGTTCTTTTTTTTTTTTTTCTTACAAAAAGACTACTTGGTGGTACTTGGTCACAGGTGCTGGGTGGATGGTCGGGGTTGTAGTGGGGTGGCGAGGCTGAATGTAGTGTGTCTTGCATCTCCATCTCAACAACAGTCTCAAAGTCTCAGGTTCAGTACTTGGGTCTGGTCTATGGGTGTGACGCCATGACGCCACGCCTAGCTGCTGGTCTCCGCTCAGTTTTTGCGTTCTCTGTTTGGGGAGGTTCCGACTGGTCCTTGGTCTGCTCCTAAAAAAAAAATAAAAATGGCTTCACGCCTCTGGGTGACTCCGTTGTGTCTTTCCTCTCTGAGACGTCACGCCGCTCCTTCCAGAGTCTTCCTGAAGATAAAACACCGCCGCTTGTATTTCCAGCCTCGCTGCCCTCATCTTTGCACAGTCTTTAATAAATGTGTGGGTTGCGCCGATATAATGCTGCATTCAGGTCCTATGGGAATGATGGTAGATACAAGCTTTCTACTAGAACATACCAGTCACTTGAGTTTAATGTGATAAATACTACTAGAAAATACCTTCTACACAAACTTACAGGCAGTAAATACTACTTTGGACCCTGATTTCTCACCGATTTTCAGACTTCCTCAATTCAGACATCACCACTAAGGAAACACCTTCATTCAAGTGTAAATAAAAGTGATTTTCATCACATGTGATCTCCACTCCTAAACTGCCATGACACAATCAAACTACTAGCTGTATTTTTAGTGTTGGTTTACAGTGCAATGTATAGTTAGCTGTAAAAGAGAAGTGTGAGTGCATATGTGTTAAGTGTGAAATGAGCTGATGAGAAGAGCCAGAGTCTGCGGAAAACTTCAATCATGCCATCCTGACGGCTTCCCACAAAACACATCACCACTTCCAAGTTGTCGCTTTGCACGTCTTTCCTAGTTATTCCCATGTGACGTGAATGCAGCAACCGCACGGTAACCACACAGTGCTGCAACAGTGATGACAGATGAAGACGAGGGTGAGAAATGACACAGCACGGAACAGTTATCTACTGGGTCCAACACAGGAAGAGGAAGTGGTAGAAGTCTGCGGCGGCGGAGGAGTGAGGGGCGCTGATGTGTCCACGGCAAGGGCTCGACAAGGGAACATCTAAGGGGGGTGCGGCCAGATCCACGGAACAAGAGATTCAGCTCTGCTCAAGTTCATCTTCCACGTTCCACCACAGAGTACAGGACCCAGTTTTGGGAGGTCAGTTTAGAGGAGGAAGTGAAGGAGGGGGAGTCACGATTATTCAGAGCGGAGGGAAAGGGAGGAAAGGGGTGGAAATGGAGGGTGTGTCCATTACAAGAGTTCAACAGGGGCCAATTTTGTTCTCTCTGGTTCTCTGAAACTGTACTCAGCGTGGGTCAGAGCTGGACCAGGCTTTTGGGATTGGAAGGGGAAGGAAAGGAGGGGTGAGGAAGGGTCTAATACTAGTGTCCAGGTTGCGCCTGGCTGGCCGATCTCAGCTGAGTTCGTCCTCGGGGTTGGGGTTGTGTTGGTCGAGCAGTTTGACGTGTGTGAAGGGGAAGTGGCCCCGCTTGCCCTTGCATTCGCCTTCCCACTGGCCGTTGACGTTTATTTTGGTCACCTTCACCATATCGCCCACCTGAGAGGAGGAAGGCAGAGTGAAACAGAGAGAGTGAGAGAGGTGAAATCTGTACAGCAGCTAAGACTCGTGTTCAAACAAAAAGACAAGATCTCATTACCCCTGTTTTTTGTGTCTTTACATTTGATACCTCTTCAGCTTCAGAACTTATTTTTAGATTATACTGACCACTTTGAAAGCAGGGAGCGGTCTGGTACCAAGCAACATCACAGGCCTTATAATCCCAAACGAGCCAGATCCCAGCCTGAGCTCCTTGGGCAGGTCTGGACTGGTTGATGTGAAGTCTAGGTTCCTAGGTTCCTGGCTGTTTCAAAGTCTAGATGAAAAACCAGAAGTTCCAACTGGCTATTCTAGATTGAAAATAATGTGATCTTTACTATTAGGGCTCCTAGACTATGGATCAATCTGCATGAGGATTTCAGGCTATTAAATCTGTATCATTTTTTTCAAATTACTTAAGAACTGATTTTTATAGACTTACATAATGACCTATTATTACCTTTTACTTTTTTGTTTCTTTTATGTAGTTCTTATCTTGCTTCCTGTGGTACTTCTTTGTGAAGCAACTTGTACCAGAATTTTCAAACTTGCTACGTGAATTAAAATAAAGATGTTTATTACTGTTCAGCAAATAAATGCTATCAAACGCATTGCTGTTAGGTGATATCAGCAACAACCACCTATCATTATATACCCCTTGTGCCACCGCAGGAACTGTCCCTAGAACACAGGAACCCTTCTGAGGAACCAGGAACTCTTCCCCCTGTTTGCCCTGGAGAAACAAATCCCTGTTTTTCCGCCAGGGGTTGAGTTCATGGGACGATGAAGAGTCCCTGCAACCGAAGTAGTACTGTCTGAGTTTCTCCATCAGGGTGGAGTTTTAGTGCTGAATTATGACACCAGCAGCACAAAAGTATCAGCCCTGCCATTTTTAAAAACAGGAGCAAGCAACGACAAACGTGAATTAAGAAAGGCTTGTTCTATCAAGAGAACGTTCAGCTAGAAATGAGGAGAGCACACTGTTCCTCTGTTCGCAACTGCAAACTATGTCACAGTTGATGTTCATTACTCTACCTAAAAACAGTTTCCTCTTTTCAGGTCTTGGTTTTGTAGTACCTCAATCTCTTTTCCAACCTCCACACATCTCCAAAACCAAATGCAACATCACAGCAGCACAGTTGTAAATAATTATGATCGTAACGACGGTGACATCTTCCATGATCACTGTTTGCTGGTGTCAGTTGCACAGACAATGACTAGACACCTCCTTATTTGAAGTAAGTTTGCTGTTTTCGGGGTGTGTGGTGGAAATGCAAACACAAGAACTTCGGGTACTTGCTTTGCCCCTTGACGAAGCTCCCCTATTTCCTTGTTTGTACCAGATAGAGAGAATTTTTGGGTTTGAGTTTCCGCTTCCTTCCACCCTGCAGAATATATTTCCCCCAGGACAGTGTGAAGACAAAAAACAAGTGGTTGACAAAATATGGAGCTCTCAGAGAAGGAAAAGAGACTTGTACAAATCATTGGGACGAGTAACAATTTGTGCTTTCCTGTTCACACTGAGATGGACAACTCGAGAGACCAATAAGAGAATGGCGGGTCGGTCTTATTAGCTGCCTCCTTTTTTCCACAGTAATTGGGGACTTATTCCAGGCTTTAAAGCCTGGGAATGAGGTTACATGGAACCTTCTTACAAGAGTAACACCCAGGAACTTTGGTCCTGGTGCTTTTTGGAGACAAAGTGGCAATTAGTTAACCTGGACGGGGGTAGAAGTGTCGCATGTTGGCTCACTAAAACTGAGCAAAAAAGCAATTCTAAGGTTCAAGCTTTTATGAGTTAAGACTCAATGCTGTCAGGGGTCAAAAGCTGTATGTAAGAATGGTCAAAGCTTAGGTTTTTACACTCTGCAAGTGTCATATGTACAGGAATATCAATTAAACAAGGCTGTTCCAGTTATGATCTGCATTCATCTTTATATTAATATTATTATTGTTCAAGTGCCAGTTTTCTTGACAGCTGAGATTCTCTGAACAGAGGTCCCAAAATGTCTACACTGTGAACAACATGCAGCCCCACTTATAATGTGTAATAACCATTATGTGACAGGCCACTGCCACTAGCACCACATGCAACCAAATTTTACATATTGATAAATACATGGCCCTACAGCATGAGCAGCAATTTGACATGACATTTGATCAAACAGACTAAGACATACTTTTTGTGATACTCCCTATTGGGTAAATTATGAGTCAGCACTATGCATATCAAACCAATCTTTAATATGGGCCTCAAGTTTCATGATCACTGAAGTGAAGTCACTGTCATGGACTTAAGATCAGTTTTGTTATTGGCTGCAACCAACACAACTTTAAGATACTGTAAAATTTTATGTTGCATCTCAACAAGTGTGAAAGTAAATAAAAATGACCACATAAAAAACAGGGGTTTAGCCCTATACATTTGACAACTTCTAAGCTGCAGTTTGACACCCAAGGGGCTTGATATCCTAATGACCCCAATAAAACAGTAATATCATAAAAAAAAACGGTGCACTACAGTGGATCAGTCCCATATACTGAAGCTAAAAAGAGGTCTCCTTCACAGTTAGTGGGTTTTCTGAAGAAGACGAGACAAGGAAACGTGAGCTAATTATTAACTGTCCAGTGCTGCTTTGCTGAGTCATACTACCAGCCTACTGGTTCATATTGGGGAAAACAAACATCCTCACATAGTTCAGTGCCAGAAAATATCAGCACAGGTGGGAGTGGTGAAAGTGAACTCATACAAATGATCCACCTCTCAGACAGGCTGGGCCAACAAAAAAGTTAAAATCTTTTGAGAGTTTCCCTTTGATTTCAGCTAAAAATGAGTTGGAGAGAGATAAAATAAGCAGCAGCAGGCTTGAAGATCAGCTCCACCCAAGTAGAAGGAGGATCCTGCTTACAGGAGAAAAAGAACGGATCTCAACTGTACTGGTATCCTTAGCAATGCTGTCCAACGGGGCAGGAGAGAACGAAAGCGCTCCGATTGGCTTTTCTCCTAGTCCCACTCCCAGCTCAGCTGGACTTCTGGCTTCACAGAGACCAGAGGAAATGGTCCTGTTCCCAAACACAAACTATTTCCTTCCCCCAACGACCTGCTCCATGGGAGCCCCGCTCCCGCTTCCGGATAGTTTAACGGCCCAGCCACCGCGACCAGGGAGGAGAGCTTAATAGCACTTCTCACATCTGGGTACCCATTCTCTTAACCTCACTTTACTTCTAGGTGAAAACAGGGGGTGATGAATGATAGTGCCATGATCAACTGCTAAGCTAGTCCAGCAAGTTGGAGCTAATTAAATCATAAACCTTAGACACTGACAATGCGTGGATCAAATCTGTAATGTGACTTTAATGGACTGATCTTGGACTGCAAGAGAGAGACATCAAATGACTAGATTATCCAGAAAGGCTAGCAGTGGGCTGGCTGAGCACCCTCTGACCTTGATTCCTCCCCTCTCCATCCCCACTCAACAAACAGGGAAGAAGCAATAATCCAATGCATTTCAAAAGCAGACAGGGAAAGAGAGCAAAAGGATTTCTGACAGGAGTCTTAATAAGCTTTATCATCCTGTTCTGTTTCTTAAAGGAATGGTCCTACATCCTTCCTCACTAACCATCCCCTTTCCTCCAGTGCATGTTCAGAGAGAGACTCAGTGAGAGGATGAAACACTTCATTTACATTTCATCTGACAGCCTACACATCCATAGTTACCTCTAGGGCCAGGGCAGTCTTGTCATAGGCATTGGGCACCCTCTTCTGTATGGCCCGGGCATAGACTGGTCCGTTCTGGAGATTTGGGAGAGGGGTAGGCTGAGCATACTGGCTGGGATCCCCTAGCAGGGGAGCGCCGGACTGGGGTGCAGAGCCATCAGAGTTCCCTAGCATCCCCATCCCTCCGGGTGGTCCCCCAGGGACACCGGGCCCCGCTGCCGAAGTGGGAGACGCCGGTCGGTACTTCTCCACATATGGCACTGGGATCATCCCGGCTCGGCCTTCAGAGTTCTGGGCATTCCACCACTGCTCCTCCGGCTTCTCTAGGACGCGGAGAATATCGCCCTTTCTGAACGGCAGATCCTCCTCGTCATTGCCGGGGAAATCGAAAAGCGCTCGGACAAACTCATCTTCCAGGCGTTGTGGGGGGCCGCCGCTAGGGCCGATGCTGTTGGTGCTGATAAAGGAGGTGTGTTTGGACTTGTTGATGGGTTCTATCAATGTGGTTGTGTCCAAGTAGTGGATTTTATAGAACTCCAACAAAGCAGGGAGAGCCTCAAACTCTTGGTCACCAATACGGAACCTTGGAGGGGCCAAACCTGGGGAAAAGAGGAGAGGATGGAGAAGGGATGGGGACAGCCAGAAAGACAAAATTCATGTAAATACTGAGCCAAAAGGCAACCTGTTCCTTTATGTGGAATCTGAACCTGCTCTATTTATGTAACCAAGTGTGACGATGGTGATTTCCAGAATAGCCAAGAAGGTTTTTTTGTTTCCTTGTTTTAGCATTTCTTTCCCCGTCACATAATGTCAGGAATGTTCTCTGCATGGAAAGGTTCACTTACTTATAAAGAGGCATGAGGGACTGCTTTGACGAATATTGTACACTAAATCCCTTCAGGAAAACGCTAGCCCCGATACGTGCCGAGACAACGTCACCCAAACAGCCATTCAAAAATCTGACAATTTAACGGAGCCTTGGCATGCTGGCAAAAGTGCAATCCTCTTATAACATGACAGACACTTTATGGTTTTTTAGGGTCTCCTGGTACATTCGGCATACAAACGGTCCAGCAAGCACAATATATATTATCAAAAACTTTATTTTTTAAGAACCGGTTCACACCGCCCACCACTGTGCATGCTGGTGGAGCGGACGGTAGAGATAATGTGCGCACTGATTCTGTAAGTTGAAATTTTACTGAAACAATGGGCCATAATAGAGTATTGGATGAATGCCGAATAGAAGAGTGTCTCCTGGGCATTAGCAGAAGGTCTGATGCCATGATGTATTAAGTACAGACGTTCGCCTATAACCGAGGAAACATTTAATTGACAAATTATTGAATGGTGTTTGACATTTCGGGAACGTACCGGGGCTAGCTTGGAAAATGCACACGTTATATTGCGCATCTCCTCTGGTGCAAGTCATGCAAGAATGGACACGGCAGCATCTCCCGCTATTTCGTTAGCAATGAACATCCAGATATGCCTAGACCCCCGAAAGCCCCCTGTTATCTTACCTGGGCCGGACTGTCGGTTGTTACTGATGCTGTTAATTATGTAATGAGAGACTTTGGAGTTCTCTGAAACCGAAAGCACGTAGTCGCCAGGGCTGGTGATTGAGTCCCGGACCAGAAACACCCCGTGTCTCTGCCCTTGCAACAGAGAGACAGCCTCTTGCCTGCTCAACCGACCCCAGTACCAACTGCCACGGTCCTCTGCGTCAAAATTTCCGGCCATGATCACCACTCCAACGCCGAGGCTTCACCGGGCCTTCCCTTCTCTGCCTCCCCGTTATCCACTAGCAAAGCGTTCAACTCATACAAAAACTTTAGCGCCTAGAACACGTTTAGTAAACAGGCGACATCCGCAGCTGGCCGTTTGCTCATCAATTCAGGGATACACAGCCGTAGCCACGAAATAGAAATGACTCTTATTAGCCTTTCGATCAGATTTCGACTGTCTTAGCTAATTCTATACTGTGTTTTGGCGATAGAATTTCAGCTACAATCCAGCGACCGATGACAACTAACTTCAAAAACTGAAATGGCGGATACGGGAAAACAAAAAAGACCCCACTTACCGGATGTGACGTATTGAATATTCAGAACACTCATACTAGTGTCATAGCAGCCCCATTCTACAATGATTTTTCCGGTTGGAATCTTCAACATAAAATCCAATTTGAAATCCTATATCGCCTATGGATATAATTCAGTTTCATCGGGATCTGTCAAATTACAGCGATGCGTTTCGGTCCATATATATTCGAATTAGTTGCCGAAGTAATTAGTGGAATTTTTGCCATTATGAAAACTCAGATTCTCATTCATATTTTATTTCCAAACAGCGCAAAAGTGTATGCTTTAATTTTGGAGACAAAAACAAAACGGCCCTTCTTTTTCCGGCACACTCTATTTAACTTGACACAGCTGGCGGCCATGACCCTCCATGTTAGTGAGGTGCTGTGTGAAACTCAGAGCTTGCATCGTTACTGTGCCCGCACAACTTTGATGACATTGCGACGTGTACAGTAAACGGTTTGCTCCGATATAGAGCTACGGAAATACACCCTAGCAAATTTCTTCTGGGCAGTCATGGTTGGGTTGCTATTTAAAGTTTCCCCACTAGATGGCAGTAGGAGACCAAGCATCTTCCATGCATTTCATTATCACTATCGTTACAACAGCCATCGTTTTCAAAAGCAGTCTACTACATATTCTCACCTAAAACGAATAAATGAATGAATCTATGTATAAATAAATAAATAAATAGCTCAAGTGAGTAATTAATTAATTAATTAAATGCACCTTGGTAAGTACATTTATTACTTAATGGAAATGTTTACATATGAGAAATTAAAAAAGCTTCATAGAGCAGGTAGATAGGCATGGAAATTTGTATGTGGGCAACATTCCTAAATACTGAAACACTCACAGGTGAAGGAATGAACAAGTCTGGAATTTGTCCATGTAACCGATCCAGAATAGTGATGTAAAAAGGGAAAAAGGCAAGGTTTGCTTTCATATTATAGAATTTATTCTGAGCTTTCATGGCAAAACAGCAATTTCTTATTTTTTTATTTTTTACATTTCATTTGTAAATTAATGCAGCGTCTTTTTGTTAAATGGATCACCTTGATAGTGCAGAATAGAAATAAAAGATGTGTGTGAGAGGAAGGAAAGGTGAAGGTGTGGAGGAGAGAAAGATTAATGTATGAAGGTATACTGTAGAGAGAGAGAGAGAGAGAGAGAGAGAGAGATACAGAGATGGAGAACTAAACAAACTGAGTCAAGAGAAAGAGAGAAAACTTCCAAGGCTACAGACACATATGCCTTCAGATTCACATACCTGTGTTTCTTTTTACATCTCAACGGAGTTCTATAATAGTAGGATTTCATATCAGTGGAGTCCTTAGACAGTAAATGCACCTGACTACCTTGACATACTCAACATTAATTAACAAGAGAAGTAATACACAGCATTTTAACACCCTCCGGTTGGTATATAGTAGCATTCATAGCCGCATCCCAGCCTCTGTTAATGAATTCAAGGCAAACATCACCATCATCACCTCTTTGACAAATGACAGACCCTGAAAGTGCTGGTCATTATGCCTGTGGTGACTGGAGAGTCTGCAGATGTGTGAGGTCCAGTCATTCCGCAAGATCCTCCATACAATAGAGCCAATGGTGGGGCGAGGCAGACAGAGCACTCTCCGAAAGAAAGTCACCCAACAATGAACAGTTTGAATGAGACAATTCAGGGCTTTATCAAATGAAGTGACGCTTTCAAAAGTTGGGGCCAGATGTTTTGTTTTTCTCCTTTTTTTGCTGTTCCTCGCCAATAGTCATAATACTCTGTGGGATTAAATGAAAGTAAATTAATTGTACTGGAACTGTTTAAGGTGCCAAAAACATGACTAATGCAACTAATATGGACTTTTGAAGGCATTCAATTTCTTATATTTGAGGATTTTCATGAGATTCTTAAAAAACAACAACAACAAAAACAAAAAACTATTCAATGTTCAATGTTCTTGGCAGGATTGGAAAACATTTAGACACTAAAACTCTCCTTTAACAATTAAATAAAAGAACAACACAAAACAAACAAAAACAGGGTAATAATCATATTCATGTTTTCTTGTATGGAATTTGATCAAAATGTCACAAAATCCTTTTCAGGTTAAGTGCTTCCAACAGACAACCAGCGTGGCCTTGTACAATAATTCAATCAAACTGCATTATAGCCTATCCATCATGTCAGAGGTGACTGAACGATATCATATTTTTAATAAAAGGAAAATATTGGTGTGCCACCACATCAGTCTAACCCCAAGTTATGACCCCTGTGAGGACTTGAACTCAGTTATAATATGTAATTTCATTATGGGATTCCTGAAATGATGCTGTGATTCAATAAACTCATAACTCACAATGTCTTGCAACAGACAAGTGCACTATTTCAGCAGGTCTACAAAAAGATTCATAACACGTAATACTGAGCTCCACTGGACATTTGTCTCTGGAATAAAAAGGATTCATATTATATTACAGTACTGACCAGAAAACCACAGTAAACCTGAGAACAGATGATAGAAGCTTCCAGAAATGTTCTTGGGGTTGAAGTGACTTGTAGTTAGTTTGACCCTGAGAAGAGGGTCCAAACTGACCAACACTCTGAGGATTATATCCATTAACATGTGAGCCTGACTTCCTTCCAGAACATGGCTTTAGCTGCTGAAAATTAATGTGGTTTTCAAGGGCAACCTCCTCTCTCTCACATTAACTGTTTATCTCTGATGCTTATAGTGATATAATATGACGCACTCATGCTGAGCTGCACAGTAAAGTGCAGCATCACAGGCCATCTATCAGCCAGCTACTCTGTTTAAAGGGCTTAACAATATTCATCATAATGAGCTATTTATTAAGTTTATTTTACGAGGAAAATGCCATCTTAGCTTGTTGTAAATGCAGCTTAAATTGAAGTCCATAAAAATACTTTAAGTGGAATACTACTGAATCTTTGTAGTCCAGTTTGTGTTTTTTTAGGGCACTGTATGCTAGAAGGCTTTCAGCTGATGTGTCATAACCTCTGGCGGCCATATTGGAGCTCTAGGACAACAATGTGTGAGAAGGGCTGACTGTGTTTCTAAATGCACATTTTGACTGTCAACAGTTCGTCCGTTGTGGGCCATGTCTGTGCTGCTTTTGACTTATAGTTGTGTTAGAAAAGCTTTAGCTAGCTAATGTTAGTATGGTTGTGTAACTGTCAGCATCTTGTTTTAAATATGATTTGAACACTAGCTAATCAGTGTAGTAAGATAGTGTTAGCATTGGCTAGCAGTTGTGTGTACTAAATGAACCTGCTGGTTAGTTAGCTAGCTGACAGTTTGTTCAAGTTAACTGAGCTGACTCCTCTGAGTTACACCTGGTGTTTTGGGGTAGGGACCTGGTCTAAAGCCAAGACAATTAGGACTACCGTGTCACAGTAACCTACCTTTGAGAACAAATCTTATCAGGCTATTCATTTTGACTCATAATGTTAGCAAATGAAACTTTTGTTAACACACCACCACAATCTTTTCTCTTCAGCTTGTTATAAAAGCATTATGTGTGTACAGCCAATTGCCCAGTGGACCTCCATGATGGAGCCTGCTGTGGCTGATAAAACTGCAAAGCTTCTATACTCAACAAAAGGCCTTTAAAATTTGATGCCATATGTTTTGACAGCTCCGAAGGTGAGTTTAACAGTACCCAGGGTAATTGTCTGGGGCAAAAGTGTATTTTTTTAAACTGATAAAAACTGCTATAAGACTCTTTTTTTTCACAATATTCTAGTCCACACAGTCCAGCATGCTGCATTGTCAACAAAACTACTTTCCTGCTGTGGAGGGTTATTCATATTGACCAGTAGTGCTTGAACTGTTGTACCTATATGAATCCTTGAACTGAATGGTAATCCTGTGTAATAGCAAATATAGAACTGCCCCCTCCCCAGACAGATAAAAACAATATGTGCTGTACATCAAAAATACAATTTAATTCTTAAAGCTTTGCATTGTATAACTACATAATACACATAGGGGAAAAGCACTAGCTGTGTGAGAAAGCTACATATTTTGGTGTAACCCGGACACCGTACATAGGTGTGACGGATTGCGACGCTGTAGCAAAGCGAGATAATAGAGCACTGTAAGCATGTGGAGCACATTAGTGTACAGTACTGTAGAGTGAAACATGACCTGGATTATGAGAAAAGGCTACTAAATATTTCAACTTGATACCCAGCACTTTGCTTTGAAAAACATAGCAATGAGATTAGCACATCTATCCACTGTACATGGACACCACGCCAAGCCCTTTTCCTTTCAACCGGGGCACCTCCTCTGCTTTTCTCACTCTGCCGCCTTACAATCATTAGGCCTAAAGGGGGTGTGTTTATCTTTCACATTCAATCGTACAACCATGGCTTGCTTCTTTTGGTTTCTGCTGACTGATTCCATCAGTGGCACTTAAATCGCTGTAAGTGTGATCCTTTCCCACCAAAGCGCGGCATATTTGTCTGTTATATATCTGCTGAGTTTCTGTTTGTCTTCCTATCTGTCTGGCAACCTGTCATTCTATGAGTGAGGCAGACTATTTATTTAGGATTACTTTTACTTTTGTCCAAAACATTTTTGTATAGGTTATGGCCCTGACAAACCTGTCTGTTCCTCTGTTTTTTTTATTTTCCTGGCTCTCTTTCTGTCTCTCTGCCAATAATAGGACATGTAACAGGCACGTGTAGGTATTTGTCTGATAGCAGGATAGGATTACCAGGAAGAAGGACCTGAATAGACACATTTCATACGTGTTAACATCCTTGCTTACACAGAAAAGCCTCATATGTTACTATCTATACTTTATTGATCTATTCTATGCATTAGAATCCATATGCTATTCGTACTTAAAACAAGACCAAACATTACGGCAGACAAATGTCCTATTCGGGATTGTCATCTCATTTTACAGTCAACAGCTGAAAACACAGAGTCACCTGGGATCAGCTGCCATTCTGCCAGTATTCGAATGCTGTGGTGGCCGGTCACAAATCTTTTCAGTGGAGGGAGTATCAAGTGGGATGTTCATACAGGTTACATCCTTCCAACACTCAAACCACTTTTATTTTCAGCTTTTGAGCATTTCGAGTCATATGCACCCACACAGCCTCCGCTGCAGGAGTCTTCTCTTCTCTCGCCTCCATCTAGACAAGACTCGACACAGGAGGGGGAAAAACAAGCAGAGCAGAGCAGAGCAGGAGGCTACAATCAGGTCAACTGATCCGATTGGTCGGTCACCTCATCTAAGTCATCTTCCTCCACCCTCATTGGCTCGACGGCTCCCGAGGAGTGCTGCGACTGGCTGGAGCAGGAGAGACGGGAGGAGTGGCTCTGTGTATCGTCGTCTTCCTCCGCCCTCAACGCTTTCTTCCCAGGCTGCCCTTTCCTCTGCGCCTCCTCCTCCCCCTCCTCTTCCTCCCTCCTCCTCCTCCCTTTCCTCTGCTCCTCCATGGTCCACATGCTTTCCTCCTCCAGCTCGTCCTCCTTTCCTTGCACCTCTCTATCGAAGTCCAGCAGCTCCTCCATCATCTCCTCGATCTCCATCTCTCCATCCAACTCTTCCTCCACCTCCGACCGGAGCTCGCCCATGCTCTCAGTCCGGTTGGTGTCATCAGTCTCCTCCTCTTCCCCGTCCCCCCTCAGCCTCTCGGGGGGGTCGCTAGCCTGGCTCTCCCCGAACTCCAGGATGGTGGGCAGGTTTCCCTGCTTGGGGCAGCGCTTCCTCAGGCTGACCAGGAAGGGCTGTGGCAGGGAGAAGATGTCAACGTTGTTGCCCAAGTCAATCCATGTCACGCTGGGGAAACTGCCTGGGTCCTACAGTAGAAGAAGTAATTATAATAACAATCATCATTAGCATCATCATCATCACTTTCTATTCTCATTATAATAGATATTATAAATCCAGATTTCATGTTAGTTTTATTATGTGTTTTTTAACCAACAAACCAACTCTGCCTATCATATACTAGTGTTACCTTTGGATATAGACTTGAAGAATTGTAATGTTATCTTACTTTGCGTTCCTTTTCACTTACTTAACTGACATCAAGACTTGCAAGTCGTTTTGATGGGAATCTTTCCGACCTCTACCTTTCTTCCCATATGAGTTATGTGCCATAAAACCACTGGAATGAAAGACCTCCTCCAGTGACCTCACTGCCTCGGTCATTTTCAAAGCTCTTCCTGAAAATGTTTATCTCACAATGTGATGTATGATTATTCCACCAATCACACATGTGTAGCAAGTTTATCAAGGGAACAGATTAGTTGTGCCACTTGTCTGTAATGGACCTTTTTTCACAGCCGCCATTTTGACATGAAATAGCAGGTAAACACAGGTGTTACTAATGACATTAATGAAGGTTCTGTTCCATTTAAGTGTAGCAGAGTCTTTCCAGTGAGACAGCATGAACAATAGCAGGACCCTGACTCTGTTAGACCTAAATGGAACAGAACCTTCATTAATGCCATTAGTAACACCTGTGTTTACCTGCTATTTCATGTCAAAACGGCTGCTGTGAAAAATATCTATCAGGTAAGGTAAACCAGGTGGGACTCATTTTGACTGAGATTGTGATTGCTGGAGATAATCATGTTTCAGGAAGAGTTTTGAAAATGACTTGAAGTCATGAAATTACTGGAGAGAGGCTTGAAACAGAGACTACCAACTGTCTCCACCATGGTCCCACCCAACCCAGAAGGAAAACATTCCATTGCTCTCCATTGACTTTATATTGTGGGACTGTGTCTCCTTGCGATTTTGGTTTATTAACAATCTGGAAAACATGCCCAAAAGCTGCTGTGTGCTGGGATGCACTACAAACAAGGTCAAGAATTCAACAGAAAAATGAAGCCTTAGGAAAAGAAAAGTGGATACAGGTAATAAGACATGAAATGCTGGGGGGAAAACTGTGGACTCAGACGCTCAGTGTGTTCATGTGTGCAGCAGCAACAATCTGCCACGGGTAAGTCAAATATCCAATTGTCAGTATTAACTAGCTGCAAGCTAAAAAAAAAAAAAAAACTTTATATTTTCTCAAATCTTATTAAAAAAGTATATTGTAGTGTATCCTATATTCAAGTTAGCTTGCTTAAAAATGACCTGATGTTAACTTGTAATGTTAACACCTGACAGCACTGACACACACTGACTTTATGTAGCTCTACTGTGGCCATGAACATAGTTTTACAGAGTGCGCTCAGTACCTTCAGGGCATCGGTCAGCTCCTTCAGAATAGTCCTGGTCAGCCTGTTGCCGTTGAGTGCCAGGGTCTCGAGGTGCGGCAGGGCAGCCAGGGTGGGCAGGAGCAGGAGGAAAGCCTCGTCGGTCAGCTCGGTGAAGCCCAGCTCCAAGCTGACCACAGTGGCGGCGTGGCGCTGCAGGTGTGCGCAAAGACGCTCCATGTCCCGAGCTGTTAGAGGGATGCCGGACAGATCCAATGCTCCACTGGGCGGAGGGGCCGACAGCACCGCCTTCAGACTGGAGATAGAGCGGAGACGAAGACAAACAGTGAAATAAGACAAGCTAGAGTTACACCGATATACCGGACCAATAGGCCAGTTCTCCATATGATTGCTTCCAAAATTGTACAAAAGTATATTGCCTCATATTTCTATATCAAAATCCCATTACTTTTACTTCCTGGAATACATTGAATTTATAGTGGTTACTTTATGGTGTACCAGTAACTGTACATAAACATTCAGAACAAAAATACCATCACAGATTTTTAACAATCCACCCTTTTGCTCCTCTCATCACATAAAATCTGCAGCTTTACACCTCTCAAGGTGACAGAGTGACAACTTGAGGTGGCGGTGAAAACTGTGTTTCCTTTCTGGGAAGGCACCACGCTTGTGTCCCAGTGACTGAATTGATTCATTTTGAAGCATCCAGACTAAGTGATGTGTTTCACGGTGGATTGCATCGTCAACAATCCTGAGTTCAGTTCCGTTCAGATTTGAACAATCCCTCCTTTCGTTATGTCTCATCCCAACATCCCGCTGGACCAGTAACACCTTGAATTGTGGAAGCAGCACACCACAAAAATGCTCCTTCCTTGTGACTTTAAAAATTGTACATTGGTAAGCCAATGACATAAATAACCTCACCCTGCCTTAAAGAGCTGGTAAACCACCTAAAACATTGCTTTCAGTGGAGAGTTTAGTGTCCCATCATGGTCTAAATACGGAAAACAGTGCATCCTTGCCACTCCTTGACATTTCTGGACATGAAAATAGTCAAACATAAACATACTGAAATGAAAATACCAGGAAACCACTGGCTCACATCAGCTTAAATGCTCAAATACTGGCCTAAGTATTGGCCTTCAAAGCCCATATCGGTCTAACCCAACTGTAGAGCACGAGACTAAGTCCACACACGATGAGGTAATTTGTACAGAAAATACTCATTGTGTTTTGGAGACTAATGGAAACTATGTAAACGGGACACTTGAGAACCCCAAATAGCTCAGGAGAGCTGTGGAGGGGGAGGGCACAGACAAAGAGAGAGAAACTAGGGGGATTTAGGGGCTTTAGCAACCAGAGTTCATGGAATGAAAAATGTCTGTTGAGTAGTGAAACACTTTAAGCCATACTCTCCAAACACGCAGTCCAGGCTAAAAATAAATGCAGCGGGTTGTCTGGACTTGGCAACAAATCAAGTGAGCCGAGCACAAAGGCCCGATATGGGGTTCTAGTCCATAAAAAGGAAAACTGAGATCAGAAGTTGAATTTTTTCCAGCTTGCAAATGAAAACAATACTCACAATGTGTGCTCACCACACCGGCTGACCCCAATTATCACCCACAAATCACATACATATTCAAGTGAGCTTAGACACACGCACAAACGCATACAAAGTACTTCTTAAGGATTAAGCATGCAGCAGTAAATCAGCTTCCCTATAGGCAATACACTGGCATAACATACGTTGAGGATCAGTGTGAAGCCCAAAGGTTAGTGATGAAAATCATACATGGAGGTTCACTGCCTCAACACCAGCTGGATAACTGAAAGGAAAACATGACTGTGGCATAAAGTCAGCTGAAGCTTCAATGCTTACAGCCAGTTAACAGTTAAATACTTATCCGTTCACATTCAAGAGTGACTCATGTACAGAATCTAGGCCAGACTCAAGGATCATGGGTCAGCCTTAGCCCTCCAAACGTCTGTGTCATTCTCAAACGGGACCGACACTGTATTTTATTTGGACTATTTTGATGATCTGATCATATTGGAGGGGTAATTTTGAGATAACATGCTTATTGCAAGGAACATTAAAGTCAACAGTGAGACAAAAAAGGACTTTCTCAGCTTGTTAGCCAATTCTGCCACAAATCTATTAAGCAAAAGATGGCAAACGTGAATTCTACTTTTCTTGTACTATACCAAATTGTAGTTACCATTACCTCCTGGAAACAGCGCATTTTTAGCCGTGACTTAATGGCTTAATTCAAACCAGTGACGTATCATATTTTTGAACAATCCACCCACCTACCCCTTCCATCACAAACCCTCTTTTCTTTACATAAGACACCAGTGCCTGATTTATTTTGAACTAGCTAGAATTCATGAGGCTAAAACACTGGCATTCTATGTTTGTTGGGGTCCAATCTGTCACTGTTGAACAGTTCCTCCCCATGTTATGTTCTACCCAGACATCCTGTTTTATCTGGAAATATGTTGGCTGCAATTTCTTATGACAAACACAATTATAATGGACACTTGTGCTTATTTGCTCCATCTGCATCCTTCTCCTTCTTCTGCATGATCTCAGAACTGTGTGAGCCCCCACCAAATCCCCTCTATGTGTCCTTACTCTGCCACTCCCTTAGCCTGAACAACTTCAACATCCAGGGTTTCTTGCAGTGCTTTATAGTCACAGCAGGCCTGTTTACATCTTATTTTTCCTCTAATTTCCCCTTAAGCAGCTTCAAAGTTAGAAAATACTTTTTTTTCCCCATATTGTATAACAATGTCCCATCCATATTCTATATCTGCAGGCTACAATGCTTCACTGAAGCTACATCACACTTATACTGAGTGAAATATTCAAAGCCAAGATGCCATTGTTTTATGGCTGCAGCATTACATCATCTCGAAAATATCTGCATGTCTTGTGCATCAGTTTATTTCCCCGGAATTCAGCAGGACACATTTTGGAATCTTTGGAAACCTTGGGATCTCCACTAGAATTTAAGATAAAGTTTTGTGGGTTTAACAAAGCTTGGCCGCATAGCAATGATGAACACACCGATGGGAGCTGCAGGTAGTAAAGGGTTAACAAAAGAACACTGCTGCCTTGAAAAATAAATGTAAAAAATCCAGAATTTATGAGATGTGATGATTTTTATTGAGACCAAAGCAATGTTGAACCAACCGCTGCATCTGCAAGTCAAGAGCAGAATTGTGGTCGTATTTTGTGAGCCAAGTAATACTGGTACGTTGTAAACTTTAGCTGGCATATCCATCCTTGACGAAGTGGTTTTAAATAACTCCTCTGGTCAGTTTCAGGTCTGCTATGTACACAGTATTTTTTAGACAAATCTAAAGAATCTTCAGAGAGCAAAATATTAGCACGGTGCAACCACTTTAATGTAGAATTTACATAATAGAGACAGTATGCCATCAATACCATATTTAAGATGCTGCAGTATAAGTGGGTTGTGTGTACATATTTAATTCCTTCCACAATTCATGATTTAATAATAAGGATTCTGACCAGTGTATAAAGCGTTGCCTGGAAGGAAGAATATGAATTCACTGTTTGAGGGAATACCTGGTGATTGAAAACGTTTGGGAAGACGTGATACATGTAACATCTCTGATTGCTTCTGCCAAAAAGCCTCTCTGTCCACGCCTATGTGTCCCGAGGCTCCTTCCTGAGGAAGCTAGACTGTCTAGTGCTAATATAAAAATGATCAGTCTCCTCCAGGCCAAACATAACATTGCCATTCGGTGGAAAAAGACAGATGGACCAATGGTCAGTCAATGGCTGAAAAGTATTTCCAGCTGTCTGGCCACAGAGAAACTGACATTTGCGATCAAAGGAAAGCCAAGCAAATTTTGGGGAAGATTTATGCACTTTATGGAAAATAACTCACCAAGAAGATTTCTGTGTAACTATATCACAATATGTGTTTTCTACCTGCACAGGTCCAAAAGTCTGAGTCCACTACCAAGACCTATTTTTCATCTTTCAACAAAAACTAAAAGAATATCTTACTCGACTGATATTTGTTATTCAAGAATACATTATTTAGAACTGAAAAATGAGTTTTTAGATATTTGAGTATGAAACTGCAACACATCTGAATATAGTGTTCACACACCATTTGGCAACGTTTTCTCAAATTGTTCTCAGACGGGGTACATTCCAAATCTTTTTCATAAATTGAGAAAAACTGGTTGTGTTTCCCAGTTATACACATATATTTCTGACATTTCACAGTGCATTAACATTGGTTTGTATTGGCCCCAAAGCTATAAAATGCTTTTTACCTCTCGGAGAGAATTCAAGCTGTCAATTACATGGTTAATTATTGTACCAGCGACGGTATGGAAATGTGACATCACTGCAAAATAAACACCGACATGTGACTGTATAGAGTCAAAGCTTATACCAGTCAGTGTCTCGTATAAAATACCCTGCATGTGTTTTTGAAGACATGCAAAATCTGAATCCCACCATGCTACTGGTCCTTGTCCAGACAGGGGTGAGTGACCTTAGCTTGCAGAGGGGGGTGTGTCCCTCTCTCTCCAGCGTGGGATTCTGGTCTGGAGCCAAACACATCATAAGCGAGCTGAACTCTCTCACCATCTCATCTGCTTTTTATTTGCACACTACTAGTTTTGCCTCGCTCTGTTTGTTGCTTTAAAGTGAGCGGGGCGGTGTGGGATTGGGAAGAAGTGGTAGGGATGGTGGGAGAGAGGGATGAAGCATGGGAAAAGACAGTGAGAGAAGAGTTCAGACACATATCCCCATCTGACTTCATATCAAACAAAAGGCCTGTTTATTGTAATAAAGATAACAGACAAGGCAAATTCGGCCCAGGGTTTTCATCACAGCATCAACACACGAGTGTAAAGTGAAGAAAGCTATATAGGCTGACACATCTGTGCAACTGTATCTTCTGCTATCCATGAATCCACTTGTGTGCCAGACTTCAGGTTTTCATTCTAATCAATCACTGCATCGGCTCATTTAACTAATTAGCAAAACCTCAATCAGAGAGGAGGAACTAATCAGTGAGTAAAGGGACAGCGAAGAGTAGCCTAAACAGCCTGAAGATGATGCAATTCATGCAGTTCATTTGCATTCACTCAGCAGAAGAAACTAGTCCAAATCAGGCGCTAATACAATGAAATTCCTTTGTTAATATTTACAAAACTTGTATATTTGGAAAAGGCATGCTTCTTTTTGTTTGTTTTTTGTTTTGCATGTCCAAATCCACTATTTACCTTGCCGTGTTCCTTTCTAAACAAGAGTGATATGTGATATTTGATCAAACTTGCTAATCCAAATATGCTATGCTATAATGCTTTATCATAGAAAGCTATTTACAAGAGTGGAAGTACATTGGCTTGGCTTGTGTCACCATCCGATAGTATCAAATATATTATTCAGTATTGAACGCACCCCTTACTGTATATGCAAATTACCTGCTGCAGCTGAACAGATGCACGGAGCAACAGTAACAGACCTTTTTCACAGCAGCCATTTTGACAGGAAATAGCAGGTAACCACAGGTGTCACTAATGACGTTAATGAAGATTCTGTTCCATTTAAGCAATAATATCGAATATTTCGATCTTTTTTGTACTTTTTGAGTATTTTTTAAAGTCAGTCTTTTTACTTTTACACAAGAACAAGTATATGTGCTTAGCAACAATGCAATCCCTATCCATTGCAGTGTATAAATTGTGTGGCAGCTGAAACTGGACCATCTGAAATTAGCCAGTTGTGGAGACATTAGTTGTGTGGCTCCATGGGAGTCAGCTTTAGGGATAGGATGGGAATAAGCTTACCTAAATAAAGAAAACCTTGGAAACCTTCATGTACATATTTTTCTCTCAGCCGGGGGGAAAAAAAAGTTAGTTCAGCTCGGTTAGTTTGTACTATGTGTTGACAAGGCAAACAAAGCCTACCAGCGGTTACATGCAGAGAAACAGGCGGTGCCAGAGTCATAGTTTGCAATGGCACGCATGAAATAATTTGAGGCTTTTACACAAATTATGTATTCATACAAACAGAGCTGACCTCCTCTCCCGCTCACATCGCATCTGTATCGCCTTTCCTCCATCCTTCCCTTTCTCTGCTTGACCCTAAATCACCTTGTCCCTCTCCGTCTCCTTTTTTTTTTTCTCTTCCTCCTCACTTTTTTACAACTCTGCTCATCATGGGCATCAACGGTCAGTCACTTTTCCATTTTGTACCCATAAATCTATCTATCAATCTACCATGGGCTCTCTTACTAATTTTTTTTTTTCACATATGCAATTATTCCTAAATCTGAATGGCAAAAAAAAACACATGGAATCCAATCTCTTCAGGTCAAATGTTAACCATATTCGTAGGTGGCATGAAGTGTGATTCAAATCACACCTCTGAAAAAGCTGCTTCTGCCTCGCCGTAATTATATTTCACCTCCATCCACGTGAACCAGAACTTATCATCTTCCCTCTGTCTGCCTCTATTTTGCCTCTCTATATCATTCACTCCTCCATAATTATGTACATACATTCACGTGTGCCGTCTCCACTGTGCGCTGGATCTCCCCCTGGAAAAACATTTGGAGCCACCCACTTGTTTCTTGAAATAGACGCACTAGGTGAATCCAGGTGAGAGCTGTGATCTTTTATTGATTTCACCAGCTACATCCACCTCAGTCATGAAGGAGGGGGGGGTGTAAATCAACACGGAGGAGACACATTGCAGACGGATTTTTAAGACCTGAGGCAACTGACACGTGGATGGTGCAAATGGCAATGCATTTAAATCTAAGGAAGGCAATGGTAATGCACTGAACAATCACTGTGCAGCTTGTTATCCTTCTGTCTCATCTGCCTGTCAGTTGGCGCAGAGGGTGTGAGAGGTGAAGCGTATTTCCATTTGTGTTAGCACCACTCACGTGAGAGAGGAACGTCCCACCTTTGCCACCTATACCCAGGACACATTACTCTCCCCTGCTTGAGCAGGCAATTCTGACACGCCCGTTTCAAAAGACACGACTGACCGGTGCGGCGGTCCCATCGAAATCAGCGTGCGTGCAGGCGTCCATCCGATCCCAATGCTACAACAGCTGATTTCACCTTCAAGTGGAGAAGGGGAGCCCATCAGTGAAATGTACTGTGGTGTTCACCTGCAGGCACAAGTCACTTACCTAGCTGCTACAAGATCTGTTCAGGTGATTCAGGTGTTTACGAAGTTTACTAAGACACTTTTACATTTAATTTGTCACCTCTCAGTGTATGAAAGTATTTCTTGTTACCTGTCTGGCAAGCTTGCAAGTTTACTGAACTTGAGTGCCAAGTTTGTTTGCATCCATTATGTCTGACTTTGTTTCTACCTTCACTCATCCTGTTCTGGCTAAATGATGCGTACAAATGAAGCAGAAAATGATTAGTGGAGCAACTGGCTTTCTGTCATTCATTCATTTACAAAGACCCGATTGAGTGGCGCTCTGGATAAAAGCGTCTTTATCTCCCTGAAGGCCAGGGAGGACAATGTGAATGAATGCACAGTGGGTGATACCATTATTCACACAACTACAAGAGGCTGCTAGTCCATTGGGTGTTAAGCATGGATTCCAACTCAATCTTTTATCCTGTCTCCTCGCCATACACCAGCGACTTTGGCCACATCATAATCTCATATTTTTAGAGATGAATTTTTCATTTTTAGTCCCAGATCTCATCTGTGTGTTAGAAATACACAAATAAACACACATAAAACTATTTTTAAAGCCAGCGACAGCCTCGGGGTGAAGTTGCTAAGCGGACTACACAACCCTGCCTGTTAAATGAGGGAGAGGATAAGTGACTAGGGAGCGAGGAGCAGAAAGTACAATTCAGAGGAGGGGGTCAAGGAAGGAGAGGAAAGATTTGGATTAAAGGGAGAAACGTGAGAAAAGAGGACGAGAGAAAAGAAACGCGCGAGCCTGAAGTTTTAAGATAAGTTTCAAAACCTCGTTATCTCAAGACTGTAGGTCTAAGTGTGCCTTTGTATTTGAGGACAGGCGATGACGAACATTCCCTGCAACTGCGAGCACGCAGGCAACTCCAAAAAATTCAAAATGGATTTCATGTTTTTTTTATAACCTGATTCAATTGAGAGCAAAAGAGAGGGATACTGCATTGAAAGGAGACCGGAGGAAAAAAGGAAATGAGGGGAAAATCCTCATACAAACTGAGAATGAATACTAATTCAGCTGTCTCTTTTTTTTAAAAAAAATACAATAATACGTCTGTCTCCTCTCCCTGCTTTGGGGACACCGGTCAATAGGGACTGGTTGGATGAGGAGAAAAAGGTCATGCTCTCAAGAAAGCAAATTTTAAACACCATAGGACAGCAGAAAAAAATCAACTAGGAAATTACAGATAGAAGGAGCAATTTACTCAGATACAAACAGCACAGAGAGGAAGAGGGAGCATGAGAGAGACTGTGAAAAAAAAAAGATGAGACAGAGAGAAAAACATAAACAGAGAAAGATCTGGCCAAACCTGCAGTCACGCTTACAAGAAAATCCACCAAAATACACGTCATCTAGCATTCCAGGGCCCATTTTGTTGTTTGCTGGTGTATTTTTCTTGTTTGTGTTGGTAAGTGGCTATAAACATGGACAACATGATGTTACATTAAGATATGGAGTTACATTGGAGTTGGAAATAATGGAATAGCTGGTTTCTATCACCTTCATGTGGCTTACACTGATGAATTTGTCTTATTTTGGCTTTTAATTGAGAGTTTTAGTGTCTTATGATGCTCTAAATGCTGTTTCAAAGGTTTTTCAACCCTGACAGGAATAGAATTCTGGGGGAAACAGTGAATTGTCGTATATTTCTGGAATAAAAATGGCAAAATTGAAAGATACTGAATATTGGGAAATAATACCAAGGTAACGGTGATGCTGAATACAAGCTAAGAGATTACCTACACCACACTGAAAACCCCTGTAAATACAGCCCTAAGAAGAAAGCAGACACTATGTCCACAGCTGTTTTCCATTGTTTTGTCAAAATCAAAAAGACAGTTCAAAACACTCAATATTGTTTAATATGAGGTTTTACCCTACCACGATATGATATTGTACAGATTTGGTGCTGGTTTGGGTTGATGTTGAAACTGCATATCATGTAAACAGAAGGGGTTGGATTTAAGCCACGACGATGAGGGGATGACTTTTTTTGGAAACTCAACATTTTCCTTTCTGTTTAAGGCTCTTATCTGGGTTCCCACACACTTGGACCAAAATTAAAAAGCACTTCAGAGGTCTTATTAAAGTTCATCTTTCTGTTTTATTCTGAGGGGAAAGTGAACACATTTGGTGAATAACTTGTTACTGATTTTTTTCTAAATTAAGGTGGACAAAATTCCATGATATTCTATGACTTATTCCAAGAATTTATGAAATCCCCTGATTTTCCCTGTCTGGAATGGACTTTTCAAATTTCCATGACTTTCCCGAAATTCCATGACTGGTGGGAACCCTGTTTTATCCACACAGAGACGGCGTTTTTGGTCACTGAAGGCTCAGTTGGCGTGTGGAGACGTGAAAATGGAACTCGATAATGCTGATGCCATCGCTGTGACTTTTCCTCTTCTTCACATGCTCAGAGCGGAGCAGCTTTAATTTAAAAAATCACCGGTATCGACCTTCTAAAGACCCATATTGGTCAAACCCTACATTCCTCAGAACTGCATACCTGACTCTTCATTTTCCCCTCTCTCTTCCCTTTCCCACAGACATATAAAATTTTTTTAAACATATTATCAGACAAATATTTCCCCTGTCTGGTGGAGACAGGAGGAAGAGGAGGAAGATGAGAGGGCACGAACGAGCAGAGAGCACCGCAGAAATCCTGAGTCAACTCTCAACTTCTCTCTCTGCTGACTGTCAGAGCATAGGTGGGAGGCAGCCAATAAATCTGTCTGTGTTGCCGCGACAGCCAGCCAGCCAGCCAGCCAGCCGGACAGTCAGCAGGAGGCAGACAGGCAGACAGGTTGGCAGACAAGCTGGTTTAGAGGCAGACAGACAGGCAATACAAGACACAGGCAGACAGACAGAAAGACAAGCAGGAAAGCAGGTAGGTCACGTCTTATTGTCTGACGTGACAATGTGTGTGTGTGTGTGTGTGTGTGTGTGTGTGCGTGCGAGAGTGAGTCATGAGTTTCCATGGCAGACAATATTAGAGTCAAGCAAGACCTCATTATTTCCCTTCCAAGCTTCATGAAAATTAAACGAGCCAATTGAAAATGCACGCAGATGAAAGACTCAAAGGAGAGGACCAGATAGAGACAGACAGACAGAGAGTGAGAGAGACAGATCCAGGTTCAGGGTCTAAGGAGAGACAGACAGTTATTTATTAGCTGACTGACAGCTGGCACCTGGCCTGGTGTGCTATCAGCAGCATGGTGCTCCTCAGCCTATTTGGCTTGTTGCTACTAAAAACCAGTGGATGGCGAATGAATTTTATTGGACTTGAGGCCCTGAGTGATGATTTTGATTTTCTCTTTTATTCATTATGAGCATGATGAGGCTAAATGTAAGGCAACTTTGCCTGAGGAGATATCTCAACTTTGATGTGCCAATGTCATGTTGAGCATAACAAATTTATTTCATAATGCCCCAAAGTCTCACTTCAATTCGCTTTAGTCACTCAGCAGCCATATCTGATTTGCATTATATTCGGAGTGGGAAACCTGACCCGGGGGCAAGGAGAACAGAGGCTGAGTCAATAACCAAAATGTTAAACTCAATTTAAAATAAATAAGAAAATACACAAAGTTTATTCTTCAGTATCACTGAGGAATGAGCCCAAATAAAACTTCAGCTAACGTTAGCGGTCACTTAAATCCTGTTGTTGGCACCATATTTATCTCCAAACTTGGTGTAATTCTTTAAACTGTATCTCCCACCTACTTTGAACAGTTTTAACTGGCAAATTTAACAACGCTACCATGAGCTAGCACACACGGCTAACATAAACCATTTGACTCAAGAGTCACTAATGATATGAAGGAAACTATCTTATTATTAACATTAAATATAAAGGCTGTTAATGCTGATAAAAGGAATTCAACCAAAAAAAAATAATGGAATGGTAAAGTAAAATATTTAGTTTTCTTTATTTTATGTTTTTAATTGTCATTATTGGGTGCAGAAATCATCATAAATGGTTTTGCAGGGGATTAAAAGCTACTTTCACATGAAAGAGTGGAGCAGTCCAATCAGAACCCAACTTCAGTTTTTATTCCTCGTGCCAACGTTTCATTGACTCAACTGAATGTTCGCTTGTTGGCATGGCACGCTGATTTTGTGCTGTTCCTGGATATAAACACACCATTTTACTGAGGATTATTTTACCACGCTAACATTATATCAGAAGCATAGACTGTATATACAGTCTATGATCACAAGAGGTGAGGGCTGGCAAAGTGCTTCACTCTAATAAGGACCTTCAGCTAGTCATGCCATCAGTTATGGATTTTCTCACAAGCCTCCAAAGTGTAAGTTTCAGCAGGTGAGCTCTACAGCAATTTCAGCTATGAAAACATTAGCTAACATATTGTTGCAGCACTAGTAAGACCCATAGCTGTTTCAGTTCCAATAAGCAGGATATTTTCACTTTGCTGGACAGTTGGTTGGTCTTACCAAAGTCCAGACAATATTGTTCCCCTACAAGGGGAACTAAAGCCCACCAGCCCTGCTGGAATGTACTAGGCTCTGTGTCCACCAAAGCGTTTTTTCCCATTTGAAAACACCAGGAGCTCTTCTGAAAATGCTCAGCTTGAGAGTGCTTTGGAAGCATCCCATATCAACAAATATTGCATGGAGAAATGTCGGCACAAGGTAGATTACTTGATCTGGCCCTTGCTCTGGATGAGGGGGAGGCTGAAGCACGGAGGGAGAGCAGCTGTAACAAAGTTTCATGAAGTTGCGCTGCAAGCAGTTGCAGCAAAGGTATCATTTGAATTGAAAGAAAGAAGTAAACTGTTCCTCCAAGCATTATTTTTTTTTTCAGACTGATGTTATGGTTGTCCAGAGATGTCATCTGGTACAGACATGGATATTCAGAGACAAGCAGTATTAATTTGCACATGGGAGAAGTTTGCATGGAAGGCTCTCTAACAGAAAGCCCATCCCTAATCTAACCTTAACCTCTTCTTTCTGTCTGAAAGCCTTTCAAAGCAAACTTCTCCCATGTGCTATTAATTTCTCCTCCACTGTTGTTGTTAATCCGTACTTGTACATGTAGGATGTGATGGTTGGTCTCTGTAGTGTTTATCCCGCCCCTCCTCCACTGTGATTGGATGGCTGGGTAAAAAGTGACATTGATGAGCACGGCGTTTTACCCAAAGTTGAACATTTTTAAACTCTCGGCCAGAAAAAAAAGCCAAATGCCCAGCACTCAGAAAAGACGCTCAGTGCCTCGTTGCGCTGCTGGCGTTTGTAGAGCATAAATACGCAGCGCTCCCATTGCAAACAGTTAGAAAAATACACTGGTCTGTCTTATTATCTGCTTGTCAGTCATCTGTGAAGCACTTTGAACTGCACTAAACTGTATGAAAGGTGCTATACAAATAAACTTTGACTTGACTTGACTTGACTTGACTTGGTCTCAGGAAAAAATGATGACGATATTACTCAAGAATAATACTAAATAAGAAAATCCACATTTTTAACTGCATATACCATCCCTTTAAAGATAAATATGCTAAGTGTGTAATTTGGTTTCAAGCCTCTTCTTATCGCTTGACTCTATTGGAAGATAATTTTGAAGTTTATCTTACATTTTTTGTCCATATACATGTTGAGTTTGCCTCTGTTGACATCGGCTGCACACTCTTGTAGTTCAGCTTAGCCTCTCTGAGCATGATGCAAGTCAAATAGGGCTGCCAGGTGACTAATTCCTTTTAGCAGGTACTGTCTTGTCCTGTTAGGTTAGCCAAAAACTTGCCTGCTGTACTGCTGTTCTTGGAAATACACACTTTCACACCGCTGAAGTAATCTCACAGCTCTTGAGAGTCTCCCTGGGGGTGCAGGACCTCAGGTTGTAAACCGCAGAGGAACCAGGCCTGGTCGCTGCTCCAGCCAAGAGGACTGGCATTCAGCTGTCTGGCTGCAGCTGCCTCATTTAAAATCAGCGCCGACTTGTTGACTACATTGAAAGGAATTGTTGTTCAGCAGCCAGACAACGAACAGTGAGCCTTTTTCTGTCTTGTTAATCTTGTTTTTTTTTTTCCTCTCCACGGCTTCTCTCAATGAATAGAAAAGTAATAACAAATTACGACAGCCATTTGATTTACATTTTGTGTATGTGCCTACACAAAATTCATGTCAATCTAAAACAGCATGGAGATTCACCTCATTAATGTGTTATGCTCTGAGTGCTCTGTGGCAGTGTGGGCGTAGATGTACTGCATACATGATGAACACAGTCCATGCCATGCCAGGCTACGCAGCCTTCATCAGCATGGAGCATCGTTTTTTGGGACGTCCTGGCTATTTCTTCATATTTTCAGTAGTGGTTCACCACCTCACTTGTCTATTTTTGTATTTTGAGTGAAGCACCTCCAGCTACTTTTAGTTTTTTGGATACTACAATCATGTCATGTTGGCAGTTCAGCAGGTCCAGCTCGCAACTAGGGCTCCAGGTTTTTTTTAATTTCTTTTAGTTTTATTTATTTATTTATTATGGGTTTTTGAAGGCCAGAACCAATGCCAATGCTGTTATTTTTGGATCAAAACTACCAATAGCTGATAGTTTGTGTCAGTATTCAATATATTAAAATTTCACTTTTATTTTCATGACCAAAAATAAATAAATAAGTAAATACAGAGACAAATATTCAGTTTTTCCCCCAGGATCTTATTCTTGTCAGGGTATAAAAGGCTCTGCAGCAGCATTTAGGCCATCATGAGGTACACTGTGGTAGGCCTATTGATTAATTCTACAGTAGAAACATAATCAATCAAACTGCGTCATATTCATCATATCGGAGGCGGACAACACTGACTGGCTAATATCTGATTTTCAATAAAAGTCTCATATCAGCAGGATATATTGGCAAACAGATATACTGGTCCTAAATATATCGACTCACAACTAGATTGCATGGCCCAATGTCATATAAATCAAAAACAGAATACAATGTTGCACAAATTCATGAGTGATATTTTCATTAGAGATGTGATCTGCTGACCTCAATGATCACAAGGGAATTTTGTGGGCAAAAAATATTTTTTAAGAAAAGAAAAAAAGAGTTCATATGCATAATAGGTGAAATGTCCCTTTAAATACAAGTACAAAGCATTAGTCCACCCCCAGGAGAAACCTGGTGTTACACAGTGGGAGCAGAGGGCAAGAGACCACCGCTGGGGAGATCACACACACACACACACACACACACACACACACACACACACACACACACACACACACACACAGACAGACAGACAGAGACAGAGAGGTGTATGTCATCAAGATTCACACGTGTGTCTCAGGAGGCTGAAGACAAAAAAGAACAATTTCCAAGCAATTCCCGCTTAATTTATACAAAAATACTTAATAGACACTCACTCAGTTTAAAAACTATTAGGATGACCTTTCTGATATTGAGTTGCAACCCCCCATGCACAATCTCTATTTCAATTATTCAGGGCTTAATTGAAAATCCCTCCTTAAGCTGTCTCTTGCCCGTCATCTACATCTCCCCGTTATGACTAATGTCTATTTAAAGCTGCACTAGGCGAGGTTTTTATTTAAAAATACCTGGTCTTTTCAGCCTCAATGATGAAGTGGGTCTGCAACAGAGAGGAGCATCCCATTCCCTCTAACCGAGATAGATTCATCCTATTTGCCCAAATTATATTCTAGCGTCAGTGTTGATACTGGCAGGAAATTGTCTCCACAATCAGAAAGGGACAAATACACAACATAAAAGTGTCTCTTCAAATAAGTGTTTATCATAAAACACAATTTGCTCCAAAAACTAGGGCTACATAGATTTTGTATGAGATGGAGATTGTTTTAAAAGGGCTAACTGAATGTAAAGAGCCTTTTTTTTTTAAGATGGCAATTCCTGACATATTTTTAGTGGAAGCACAAGAGAAAACGGGGAGTTATAGGTGGACGTTTGTTTTAAACAACAATGAGTGAGCGCTCCAGAGAAAGCTGGACTCATCAACGAAGGAAGAGCATCTTCCCCACTTCCACCTCCACCACACACTAAAGCTGCCAGTACAGCAGAAACAAACGGTCACAAAGTGGGTGGTTTGTGACACTGGCTTCAGGCTCCACGGTGTGCGCGGGCTCACCGGCCAACTGAACTACACTTTTGCACACCTTCATTCACTGCCCACAATATGCCACTGCTGGCAATTAGTCAAAAATGCCACATAATCACTTGTGCTTTTTGTGTTTGTCCTTTGGGCTGCGTGTTCTTTGTTTACACTGTGTCCTCCGCTCACAAGGATGCAGGGCTGATAGCAAACTCCTGGAGAGAAATCTCAAACAAATTGAGCATCAACAATCCTGGTTTGTGCAAGACAGCATGGAGAAAGCTGTGTGACAAATTTGGGGCTCACCCATAGACTGTATACAAGGGTTCACCACAACTAGGCTATTTATTTCCTGTTTCTCTGTCTCCTCTTATATCATAATTAACCCTGCAATTTGCAAGCCCATTAAGAGTAACTAAACCCCAAACCCAGTTGACTTCACCACCTTTTGTATTGTACAGAAAGTGACATCACCTGGCACCAAAGATTAGCCAACAGCAGAAGGCGATTTCCAAAGAATAAATAAAATACATACTGATTGGACCGAGAGTCTGTGCCACTTCCATGCACATTGTTTTTGTGTGTGGTTAGTACAGCATCTCCGCTAATATATTCTACATACACGACTGCATTACCAGCGCTGCAGAAGCTAACAATTGTTCAAGGGGTAACAGCTTAACCAATCAGAAGTAGCATCACAGCTGGCATGATCAAATGTGTCAAATTTTACCTAGGTTACATAAAACTCAGGGTTTTAATGCGGCTCCCCAAAAATATCACACAAACTCAGGAAGACAATCAGGGCTTTTTCTAAAATGTTTCCATCAGTAGGGGAGCATTTGCCATCCTCTTTCTATAATTGTGTGTGTGTGTGTGTGTGTGTGTGTGAGTGACGTGCGTGTAGAGAGGGGGTTAATGGAGTTTGTTCCATGCAAAGGGATGATTCGGTCTCATTTCTTGCCCTGAGATGCGAAGCAAATGGGCCTTGTCTTTTTTTGTAGCTAATCACTTTGACTGGGGTTCATGAGAGCCTGAAGCACCAGCTGCAGCGCTGCATTGATTAAGTCCCATCCAACATTCCAGAATCACTTAAGGCAATTATAAAACTTCATTTCAGTTTTCATCTTCATTTAATTATCATTTAACTCTGTCATATGTGAGGTGCTGCTTTTGGGGCATATATTTAAAAAATGACGATACAACCTATCAGTCAGTCTCATTTGCTGTGATTCCGCCGCCACCATCACCACACACACACACACACACACACACACACACACACACACACACACATTCGCACACTCACCATGAGTCCCATCTGTTTAACTGTTACTTTCCACAATAAAGATTTAAAAACAAAGTGGTCCCTGGAGGCAAAAACCCTTAACATTCATGAGTTTGTCTCCTCATCCGCTAACTTTAAGATTTTCTTTGGGCGGCAACAATTGCCGCTCAAAGTTCAGCTCTACTGATCCACCTTTCCCACAGCAGCGAGCCTCTCTCAAAATCTATCTACCAACGGGGCAATTTCTCTGCCATCTGTTACCACCAGGGTGCATTATTTGGCAGATCTGGATGCTTCCACGTTGGATTTGGGTTGGGTGCTGAAGTGCGATGAGCCAGGCAGCATCCCAGAGCGGTCAGAGTAAGGTGAAGCAGGAGGACGGGAACAAGAAAATCCTTTCATCTTATCAGCATGAAATTTCTTGTGTGGAATACTGACACAAACACTTTTTGTGTTATGACGTATTTTGCATTTGATAAATTCAAATGAGCTAATTCAGAGAATCTGCACACATTTGCTTGTCAAAAAAATTGTTTGAAAAAAAAAGTTTTATTATTATCACTAATTAGCTTTTTCTTAGCCAATTTTTACTTTTTCTTTAGCTACGTGTTGTTGATTGTGATCATTGTTTTTATATATGGTTATTACAGATTATTTCACCATACTAATCCAGCAAATTTCCACCATTTTCTCCTGTGTTTCAGTGCTTTAAAATTTGTTTTCTACATAAAGTGCGCACAAACAGATGGACAGGAAGAGGTGAGAGAAAGTAATCCACACTGACTGAATAAAACTGACAGCCACAGAAAACAGTACG
The DNA here is from genome assembly GCA_900302535.1 of Neoniphon sammara. NCBI lineage: Eukaryota > Metazoa > Chordata > Actinopteri > Holocentriformes > Holocentridae > Neoniphon > Neoniphon sammara. The sequence goes on from OMKZ01024083.1 coordinate 36,745, forward strand.
TTCAAATGCAGACACCCAGCAATGTGATTTAAGAACATCCAGAGTGGTTTGATCAATGTCAAAAATCACAGTGAAAAGACAAGTGCAACGACTGCTTGTAGATCAAGAAGGGAGCTACAGGAGGTTTGTACTGAGATCAATTCATGGACATCGTAGAAAGGGACAGAATGGAGAGAGAGAAAAAAGGAGAATACCAATTTCTCCTCCATGTGTGTCCAAGAGCGAGGAGAGATCACAGGGTTTTTCCATGGCATCCAAAGAGGCAGCAGATGATGACACACTGATGACACACCGAGATGTTAACAAATGCACATACGCGCCGACACGTACACACAAACGCAAACACTCACCAGGCCTGAGGCTTCCTCTTGAGCAGGCCCTGTCTCCTCCAGCGGGAATGCGGGCTGAGATGGTAGGTCAGCTGGCGACAGACCTTCTCCATGGCGCCCAGAGAGTCTCCCTCCTAATGGACACGGAGAGACAGATGGGAAAAGGGAGAGCAAAAACAATCAAGTAAACTACAGGGTGCCTTCAAGTGACAAAACACACCTTCTGGTGGCCATACTGGAGGTCTACTACTCTTGAGCTGTGTCCCAATTCAGGGGCCACCTCCTTTAAAGGACACCGTCTATAAAGGAGATTGGTATTATACTTATTGGAATGTGTTCTGAGGGCAGCATTGCATGGTTTAGGGTTCAGGGTGGGGTTAGGGTCAGGGTTAGGCAATGTGCCCTCAGAACACATTCCAATAAACATAATACCAACCTGCATCTATGGAGGTGCGGTCCTCATAGGACTGAAAACAAGAGCTACTAGCTAGCTAACAGTTGCTAATTGTGACAGTTTACTGAGGATTCCCCCTGCGTCATCAGGGCTTCTCCTTAGCCTAGCCTCATGACATAAAACAGCTGTTACTCGTTAAATACTACTCCACAACAAAGTATACTGACATTCAAAATGTTGATGTAACCGAAATTGCAAATGTTCATTCTTGAGATTTGTTATAATGTTAACTAGCTCACATTTTGTATATTGGTTTATATAAATGTATTACGGATGTGGCTAACATTTACATTGCGTCGTTACTGTTAGCTACAGCTGGGCTTTATGCTAGGCTATGCAGCTGCTGTTTTCTGTGGCCCTCTTACTGACTTCAATATTAGTAGCACCAAAGTTTGGTACCAATACAAACTTGTAATGCTCTTTCTATGACATAATGTCCTTTCCTACTTTTATATGTTCCCAGTTCCCAGGGCTTTGTAATCCCTCAGTGGAATGTTTTTTATATACCATTTTTAAACGCCATGTCAGATATTTACTGAATGTGTACTATCACATTATGTATTTTTGTTATTATCCCAGAGGTGTGGACATCATTCTTCTTATGTTGAGAGAACGTATCCACCTTGTCAGACCGCTAAATTGAACTAACACACATTGGAACAATTTTTTTCGGGTGTATCTGTTTAATCTCTCAGTTGTTAAATATTTAGGCACTATTTGTCCACATGCAGCCTATTCTCCAATATAATGGAGGCGGCAGACGGCGGGGAGTGGTGCAATAAGATTGGTGACACAACTGCAGAGCCTCCACTGAGAGCGACAAAGCATGAACAATCAACTTAACAACTGATGAAACCAGTGAGGCGTGTCAAATTTTACCCCACGCCTTGTACGGCGCTGGGTGGTAATGCATTTCTCAGTGACATGTCACAGTGATAGTGCTCCTTTTGCCAGTAATGAACGCAGCGACAAATTCCTATTTCAAATTCATTAGTAATATGTAAGTTAGCAAGAAAAAATGAGCTGTTAATTTTGTTATCACCCCTTCTTAATATCAGATTGAAGTTCAATTATCCCAACACTACAGCCTACTCCACCCCCACTTCATTTTCTTCACAATTAGTTGTCGTTCCTTCACGCCGACTGAGCCGAGTTAGATCAGAAATTAAAAGTTTACTTTCTCCAGATGGGAGTATACCCACTTTCATTTTATTGAGCAAAATGATGAATTGTGCAGTTATGGCAAAAATTTCAATTCTGATCATTTTGCTAAACACTGTGATTACAATGATTCACTCTGAATGCTTGTCCAGCTTTCTGGAAACAAAAACGGTGTATTGTACCTTTGCAACTTAACCTATTCTTTCAGGTGTTCCAGTGCAGCGTTTCTCAAAGTAGCAGCAGCTACAAAGTTTTGTTCCACTTTCACTCCCTTATTCTAAATTCTAAAACTAAGACAAGGCTTATTCAGATGTGGGCGAAGGATTTTCTATCTAATGTGGGGTTGATCTGTTGTTTTCCACCTTGTTCATCCTGCCATATTTCTATAGAGGCTCTATTTAAGGTTTCCCTCTGTCTTTACCACTGTAGCTGCCTGCCTCTCCATCTTAACTTTCATTTCAGTCATATGTTATGACCTTTTGCATGTGATGGAAGTGCTTGATGAACCATGCTGGAACTTCAGAGGAACTGAATATATAACACTTCAAAATTGCTGAATTACATGATGACTCATGGAAACATATAATTGCAATATCTACAATGATCCTGATTGTTGAGGGTGAAAGAGGATACAGTCACCGACAAATTAATGCGCCCGAGGAGAAATAAGCTTAATAAAATTACTTTGAAAATTAGTAATGAGTAATGGCCTTTGTAGGAGTAACAAATCCAAAACTGCTGATAATATACCTGGCATTTGACTTGGAGGTTTTATGCCCTGTATAAAGAATCATCTAAGCTTGTAAACAGAGATGCATTACATAAACAAGTGATAGATACATGGCTATGACATTTTCAGTTGATGGTCCGTTTATGGTTTTAATCATGGAATTGATAGGCTTTTTAGAAACACACGCAACCAAACACACAAATACACATGGCTTATCAGAAAGGCTGGAATCTCACCAGTGTTTGCATAACTGTGTCTAGCAATGAAGCTCAGGACATGAGCTAGCTGTAGCAAGCAAAACCACAAACTGCACAAAATCTGGATTTGTTTGTTGGTGGTGGTGGTTGCTGGACTTGCATTGATCACTGGCTGCAGTTCATGGCGTATGCATGTTTCCACTGATCACTACAGGGCAGAAAACTAGTCTTTTCTATGTTAGCTGTGTGTCCTCTTGATGGAATAGAGCGGGGCCCTCCAAAAGGTGGCTTGGCTAGCTGCAAAAATGGCTGGTGGCCCCGGACAAAGCCAGCCAAACATTCAGCAGCATTTAGCCGGAGGCCGGCGGTAATTTTTCACCCTGCTGCGCATTGTTGTAAACAGAGAGGGAAGCAGGAGGGAAGGGAAACGCCAAGTTGGACATGAGATTAGCATTGAGAATAAAACAGGGGAGTGAATGGAGTGTGTGGAGGAAACAGACAGGAATAAGACACAAGGACATAATTAGAGGGTTTGAGGATCACTGGAGCAAAGAATTAGCACAAACACCTTCCATCAGCGTCAAGCTTGTTATGACAGGACACACACACACACACACTCAAATGCAAGCACATACACCTACAATACACACAGATTAGGACATGCATAATAATAGACACGTGCAAGAGAATCAAGCCATACATGGGCATGTGGAACACAGACACACAGATACACAATGAATACATGCACACACACACAAATATGCACACACAAACAACACACACATACTCACACACACTGCAGCTTGGGGACTGAACGCTCTGTGGTGCGTTGATGGACAAGACAGCTTGTTACCGGCTCACCGTTTCAACTCTGCCCATCCACCTTAACATTAACCACAGCCCTCTGCTCTACTGCACCGCACTG
>OMKZ01024094.1:6928-21384 GCA_900302535.1 Neoniphon sammara
AAATGTTTTTTTTTTTTTTTTTTTATCCCCTAGTTGGAAGCTCATATCTGCGGTAAATCTGACATGACGTAAACACAGCGTTAAGTGTATAGGCCTAATAATGGCTGCCTCCTGGAAGTCATTATTCATTTCACTGTGCAAAGCGCTCTTCTCAGTTCAGGAAGCTCTTGTAAACATATGGCTGTGGGGAATGATTGGATAATTCTGAAAGGCTGCCAATTTCATGCACCTGATTCCTCAGTATTGGATTACCAAATTATCTATTTTACTTCCCTTTTTAAAGGCAATGCAACTTTTCACAAGAGGTACTTGATCTGCCTAGTGTCCACCACAATCACCACGATATAGTAGGCATAAACAGTTATACTAATGAGGTCATTAAGTCAATTAATGCATTAATCAGCGAATGTTAATAAGACCTCTCCATCTCAAAGCGTTAAGGAGGTAACCATTTCAATAAAGACAGTTGTGCCTCATTAGTATGCAAATTTATGCATGAAGTTGCTTCAAAATCTAATAAGATTATTCTATGATAGGAACCTGTGGTGTAAGTATGATGTTTCTATCATGGTGTTCTTGAGTTACTGAGTTCACAAGAACGTGTCTATATGCCACTACAACATAATATCCCACATGCCATGTACTATAATGGTTGTACATTAAAAACATGGAAACAGGGCTTCAGTGTGACATGGTACTGCCAGTGAAACCTACCTGTGGAGATGGAAGACAGAGGACATGAAGAAAGAAGAGATGAAGGAACAACAGGAGACTGGAGGAAATGGAGATGAGGATGGAGCTGAAAATGAAATGAGTACAAGGTGCAAAGGTCAACAGACATGACTGAACTGCAGAGGATGAATATGTGGTAATATGACAGCATGTGGCATGAAGCGTGAAGGGGAGTACACAGGGCCACATCTAAGCAGCTGTTTGGCATCTCCCTCTAATTACCAAAATGGCCGCTGCTGTGATGATCTAGTAGTGTTTATTAGATTAGAAAGCATGACCACAGAGAGGAATCTACTTAACTCGTTCTCTGCTCTCTACACCTCTCTGATGAGGGATGGGACCGTTCATGTAAAATGCATGTGACTGGTGAATTATTTATTGTGCTTTTTATTTCCTCCTCATATGGGGGAGAGGTGAGTTTAAAAAACCATGAGCTGAGCTGGTTGAGGTGCGGGGTCCATCAAAAGGTTGTCTTAGTTATTACAAATTTGAATGTCCTGCATAATCTGTGACATGGGTTTGCAGAATATAAGCCCTGTTATAACCAATCTGTAATGCAACCATGTCAACAAATAAACCCCATTGGCTTTCATGTTCGCCGATTATGGTGACTGACTCAGCAATAACTTAATTCATTATTCATTAGTTTACCCTTAGCTTTCATTTAATACCACAGTGGCCCTCTGCCACTGTTTTTTGTGCCACTCCTGGTAAATATTTTGTTTAAAAATGTGACAGGAGACACAAAACGATGCAAATGAAAGCAACACAGTAGATGAAAGGTAAGATGAGGCAGGTGATGGATTGGTTTTAAAGGCTGCGCAGCTGAGTGTGACTTTATGAAGGCTGCAACAGGGGAGAAAAATCCAAGAGGTACATCGTTTTCATATCCCCATGTCAGGAGCGCAGGGGTTATTCACTGACCGTAACTCCAAGTTTACAACCCTGCCACAATGAGACTAGCCAATTGCTTGGTGCCAAGATGATATGCACACATGTTTAAGTAGCATCCTATAAGTATCCCGAGCATTTATTGGCATTTATATTCACTGCTGCTGCCAAATGTTGGGAACAGATCTGAGTGATGTAGATAAAAATAGTTAATAGTTGCTAATAGTTGCTGTACAGATTCAGCATGAACCAACATAGCCCATCCGCCCACTATATGTGATTTCCAGGTAATCACCTCATGAGAGAAAACCTCCAGTTGTGTCAACCTTGACGGAAGCACTGTTTTGGAGACAGGCCTCTACAGAGGGGTGTGTGTGTGACAAAATAACCACGCTGGGATTTTGACTTCTCACACTGTGAAGCTTCTGAAGAACCTTAATTTGGCCATGCTACTAAAACCACACAGTTCACACCGAAACACACACCTGCACCTGCCCACATGCAAACACACACGCACGCACGCACACACATGCACTCACACACACACACACACACACACACACACACACACACACACACACTCCTCAAAGCAACATAACCCGTAACATCTGGTTGTTCTCCCACAGTGCAAAAGCTATGGTCAATCACCAAAGTTTGAAATCTAGGATGCCTACACAAATCAAAACTTGTGATCATGTTGAGCCAGCAGCAGAGCTTTTCAAAAGTGGATTCTATTACTTCCATTCTCACAGCCCAAAAATTGCAGGAAATCATTCAAGCCTTAACCCAACTGCCGAATAAACCCCAAATCACACCTTCATTTTTGCAAGACCTTCAACAGCTTGGACATTACTGTGTAACTAAAGTCTGAAATGTCTAGTGTGCACACACAGCTTAGTAACAACATATTACCAAACTCATAACACAATAAGTAATGGTATCCTTGCTAAAACACACCATGCTACATGCAAATACCATAATTAACCTATCGTTGAAGCACTGTAAACTGGTAAAAAATTAAGACAACCAGGAAGAAAGGTCATATATATTTGGGAGCATGTAAGAAATGTTATGTGAAGCCTGCACACCTTGATTTCAGCTCTACTTCAAATGACATGGACTAGCCTTACACCAATTGATGATGTTTGTACTATTATGTTGGTCTTCAAGCGTAAATGAAATGGACAGTGCTTATAAAGGCAAATGCAATAAAACACATCATACACCTCAAGCATAAAGAATGCTCAAGTAAGAATTTTAAAATCCATTTTTTTATACACTTATCAAGTACCTTGTTCCGAAGGCCCCTCTGGTCCCCGTGGGGGAATCGAGGCTTTCCCCCGGCTTGGGCGGCCTGTCGCGATTCATTTGCTGCAGAATGGAGCTCAGCTCGGTGATAACTGTGTTCTTGGTGTCCGGTGTGGATGGAGGGCTCCGCAGCTCAGGGGGCTGATCACCCCACAGCTTGGATGTCCTCTGGGTGGGAGTCCTAGGAGGTTCGGAGGATGAAGAAGATCCAGGGGGAGGGGGAGGGACCTGCGGCGGTGAGCCAAAGGATTCTGGGGGCTCTTCGATGAGGGCATCATGGTAAAGTGAGGTTCTGTTGATGACGGACTTGACTTTGGGTTTGGGTGGGACAGGAGGACGGTCCACTAGGAAGGCGTGTCCATCAGCGGCAGCATAAAGGCTCTCCAGAGCACTGTCACAGAAGCCTCCCTCTGATGACAGGGTAGAGATGCTGGAGACGGTGCTGGTGGTCTCCATGTGCTGAGGGTCCCCACTGCTGCGGCTGTCCACCTCCTCGATACCCGAGTCGCTCACCCCTGGCTCGGTGTCAGGGGGAGGAGGAGGGTAGTTGGGAAGCATACAGTTTGCCATCCGTTTGTGCTGCTCACTGACAGGTGGCGGAGCATGTGGGTGGTAGGGGGGTAAAGAAGGTCCCCCGTTCCGCCTCTGCTGCTGGAGCATCTCTGCGATGGCAGAAGCCTGGTCGTCAGGAATGTCGATGCTGTTGGCGAACTCCAGTGGTGGGGGGAGGGGCTCTGAGAAGACAAATTCCTCATCTATGTCAACTGAGGCCAAAGGAGGAGGGGGGATGCGGAAGGGCAGCTTGACCGGTTCATCGAGGGACTCTGCAGTAGGAATGCTCCTCCTTCGTGATGTGGGCGGCTGAGGATTAGAGGGGGTAGAAGTGTTGGCAGGGTTGGGCTGGTTAGGGTCCTTTAGCTCAGCTGGGCTGTTGCTGTCTTGCCCCTCCACCTCAGGGGCGTTGAGTTTAACCTTGGTGGCTGCTTCTGTGCTGGTGTGGACCATCAGTAGCCCTGCTGACTTAGGTTGTGATGCGTCTGCCATGTCCGCTGGCACGCTCTTCCTCTCCTCAGCTGCCTGCTGCTGCCTCTCTTCCCGTGCCCCGTCTGACTCATACTTCTGCTCTGTCATCTGCCTCCGCAGGCCGCCTCGGCCAGGCCGCCCCATAGTTGCTGTGGAGATTGCAGCAAAACCTGTCTCTATCCCAGAGCGTAGTTTGGTGTCAATAAACAGCGGCTGGTTGAGGTCTGGTTTGTGGCTTGACTGAACAGGGAGGGACTGGGGTTCGTGCTTGGATGGTGGCTGGACTTGAGGAGGATTTGGTGACGGATTCTGTGGGTGGTTCTTCTGCTCCTTCATGGCCCGGTCACGTGCTGCCAGGGCCAGGGCTAGTGGTGAATTAGGATCCAAGGGTTTGCCGGTGACAGGATGGAGATAGGTCCCATTGGCACTATAGTGGGTCTTAGGAGGAGTGGCTGGGAGACTAACAGGACTGTCAAGGTTGGGACACTGACCCGTTCTGGTGTTGAGAGGCTCCCGAACCACTGTGGGCTCAGGGCTATTGAAATCTGTCATGTTGCCACTTCCACCCCCAACAGGTGGCCCAAGTTGCGATGAGGGAGGGGGAGCCATAATCCTTCGAAGATGCTCATCACTACTGAACATGCCTTCGTCAATAGACTTGGAATGGCGAAGGCGGGGCGTTGGAGTGGGCCCACCCATCTCATCATCTCCTATGTCTATTGACTGGAAGGCAGGTGAGTTCTTTTTGGCCTCTAACCTCTTCTCCCGGTCCCGAACCGCCCCGGCAATAGCTGCCGCAAAGGGGTTGCTCATAGACAGAGGGTCCTCCGGACGCAAACCTCCACTTCCACCAACAGTAGGTGTGAGAGGTGGGTGTTCAGGAGTGGTGGGCTCTATCTCCATACTGCTGCCCTGGCTGCTCTTTCCACTGCTGCTGGTTGAGGGCTCCTTGACAATGATGGTAGGGATGGGGATGGAGGAGCACGTCCTCTCTGTAGGTGTGGTAGGCATGGAAACCGGGCCCGAGGGGCTTGCTGGCATGTGACACGTTTTCTCGGGGCTGTCCTCAACGTTGGGCTGCTTTACCAGCATGCCCTTCCTTCGGGCTGGTTTGGCTGGCACGTACAGTGTCTTATTGCCCACCTCGGAGTAAGGATTCTCAGGCACCGGCGCACGCCCTCGGTTACGTGTGCTCTCAAACTGTTCTGAGCTCTGGCGGTAATAGCCACGCCTTAATGTACCAACGTCGGTAGTTCGGCTGATGGTTGTCACTGCATTGACAGGGGAGTTCTGGGTGAAGCCGGGCCGTGTGGTGCCATAGCCCCTAGGCGCAGGGCTGGCTGCTGAGTTGTAGGCAGGTGGAGAGGGGGGTGAAATGGCTGGGGGAGGGGGAATGTCCTCCGAGGTGTCCGGCATAGAGAGGCTGCGGGAGAACTTGAGCAGAGGAGGCGTGAGGAATCCCTGTTTCTCCTCCTCCGACGTACCTATGAGAAATCAAAGCAAAGAAGAGAGGAGAGAAAAAGGGAGGAGGAAAGTTATGGACCTGGGGGAGGCATTTGTGTTTTTAATTTACTGCGCATCTGTACCATTGGAAATGTCACATATGCTGATGTGACCTAGTTTTTTAACCTGCATGTATCGAGGGAAAGTTTGCTGAGCAAGCTTGCTTATTTCAATAATGTCCTGCTTCATATTTACACACTTTTCCATCTGGGGACTACACAATATAACCACAGTGTTCTGCTGACAGCCAATAAGTTGCTCTGCTGGAGCAGATGGGAGCGAAGTGCCTTGTTCAGAAGCACTGAGCCACTGAGTGACGGAAGAACATGACTCAGTTCTCCAAACGTGACCTGCTCTCCTGGCTTTCATTTCCCAGTTGGGTATTTGAACTGGTAAACTTTCAGTTGTAAGCCTGCTTCTCTAACCCAAAAAAATAATTAAGGAGAGCCCAGAACATGTTAAAAGTGTCTTTATTGTAATTGTTAGGGGAAAAAAGGCCTGCCTAAGGGCTACAAATGGCATGGAGAATCAAACGGGCTGTGAATAACATAAGCCAGCATGACGTCTCACTAGTTTAGCATAAAGAATGAGGCTTCAACATATGCTTAATGGCCTTCAATATTATTGCCTGAAAGCACACTTTGGTGACTGGACCACTCTAATTTTTCGATAATTATCTTTGCCCAGAGCTATTCCTCCGAGCATTAACAGAACATTATGTCATGCTAACACTACAAGGTGTGACAGATGTAGTTCACCACTATCTGACACACAAACACACACAAACACATGTCATACCTATGGACTTCTGTTTTTTCATGGTGCCCTTGGCAGGTATCCCCAGAAATGCCCCAGGCACAGTGGGTGGCACCACTGCTACTCCCTGGCGGTCATGATACAAGGACTGCAAACCAAAATAAATGTTGCTGTAGATCAGCATGAACAACATTTAGTTTCAGGTGTCTCTCATTACAAGCCACAAGACATTCTTTTACAGGAGGAGCCAGAATGAATTTGCTGCACACAATACAGTGCTAGACAAGGCCAATTACACTTTGCTCTACATTTTGATTTGCCAACAGCCATTCTGGTTGCAGGCACAGGAAAGTGCAATGCTAAGCAAGAAGTGTGCCCTTGCAAAGGCAGGTGTGTCTGCGCAACTTCCTGTAACTCTGCATGTATTATTACATGTTGATTAAGTTTAATTCTCTTCACTCACATTCATATCAGTTGGTGTAACCAGGCAGCGACTGGATGGGCGTGGCTTAATGGTGGCTACCTTCATATCAACTGTGGCATTCTTCTGGGCAGGAGACACCTCGTCCACTTTGTCTGCAAGACAAACCAAGTCATAACGCATGAGCATCAAAAAACACAATGACAGAACTTACTTACAAAATTTTAAGGAGATCTTATGGGCCAAATGCAAGCCAATCATTCTCAGTGACCCTTCCCTCTGTTTCCAGACTTAATTGCAGATGAAACTGGAACTAAAAACAGGGAAGCACGTTCGGAGGGAACAAGGGGGCATTGATGAAATGTGCTGGGTGTGTTTGCGTCCAGCCTTGGAAGCCGTGCAAGCTCTTTCCAAACAGCCGACTCAGCAGCATCATCCAACTTTCAGGGTCGTTCCCTCAATTAATATTTAATGACCAATCAGTGTATAATCTGTCAAGGTTGCTGTATTGTTGTCAATATTTTTGTGAGCCTGTAATGGGGGAAAGGTGCCAGCGTCAAGTTTGGCAGACTTGAACTTCCCTGTGGTGTGTGATGATGCCATCAGAAAGAGTCCACCTTTACGTAAAAGATACTGCTCAGAGAAGCTACATGCTATCCATCATCTAGCCTCTTATCGCCTCCCTAGCTAGGTTTATCTAGTGTGTAGAAAGCTTCCATGCATTAGGGGTGTGATTACTTAGAGTGACTTGGAAAACAATCCTCTTCTTCTGAGCATCTACACACAGAGGAGAGGAGTGGGGAGGAGGGGAGGGGAGGGGTGGAAAGTGGAGGAGAGGAGCATCATTGACCTTAACTATGGTTAGAGCTGGAACACACACACACACACACACACACACACACACACACACACACACACACAAAGATGCAGACTCTTTCTCCTATCTGCTTCCCACTTGGAATGCTGCTATAGCATATCAGACAACATGCAACGTTGTTGCCCTGGAAACTTAGCTGTGAGTGAAACGTTCCCTGGAATTAAACCAGACACACACACACACACACGCACGCACACGCACACATGCACAGGCCTGCATGAACACAGGCACACAAGAAGAAAAGAAATATGGCAGCAGACCTTTTTAGGTCATGCAGAATGAGCAAATGCTTACTTACAGCAACATGTGTATTTGCTCACAAACACAAATGCGTGCGACACACCCACACCCGCGCGCGCACACACACACACACACATTGCTCTAAGTAAAATGTTTTGTAATTCTCCATGAAGGGTCTGCTGCTATGTCTCTTTGTGTTTGAGGCCTGAAGCTCTCCCAGACGATAAGAATATGGACTTGCTCCTGTCTGTGGTACAAATTCAGATTGTGGATGTGCCTAAATGAAACATTTTGGAAGCAAGGTGAACAAACCCTTCTATCAGAAATAAGCAATGAACTATTCAGCAATCCAAGCAGCGCAATATTAGATCTGAGTCACTGAGGAAACAATAATCTGTGATTGTTTACAGGGGAAAGAGGGGCCTAAACATTAGCGTCATTTCATTCAACATCACTACGACATTCAGTCATGCACCAACACCATTTAAAACAAAATGAATTCAAAATCTAATAACCAAAAACACATTCTAAAACATGCAAATATTTATCACTACAGTTTATTTGGTTTGACTCTAATTTTAACAGTTAGGACAAATCAACCAAAGAAATCAAAATAAATGATCAAGAACTAAAACAGGATTAGTTGATGACAGTGATGGATGGACGGTTATGGACGTACGTAACATAAGTCAGTTATTAGACATACTGCATTAAAATAAAGCATGCCTATGGTAACTTACCACCTTTCTTTTTCCTTAGAGTGGCTTAGGGATGATAGAAAAAGATATCTGAGTCTTGCAAGCCATAAAAACTGTCTCCATCTGTCCTCCATGCTGAATAAAGTTTTATTGAACTCTATAAGGCTTTAATACTTGGGGAAATTAAGTAGTTAAAGCTTTCCGACATGTAGATTTGTGCTAATGTAGTAGCATACGCACATGCTGTCCTATATTACACATTAAAAATATGAAAGATGAATGCTGTACTGTATTGGATGTATACAGTACATTGATCAATAGATGCATTTGCATTTCAGTTGAGCAGCAGGATTCATCCATGCATGATTTAAAATTATACCAAAGGCAACACTGAGCCAAGGTAAAAAAACATGCCGACCACAACTCGTTTTCTTTTCTTTTCTTTCAATATATATTTCTGTCAGTATTTCTCTGCAGTTTAGATTCCCTTCAAGGCCTTTAGCCCTCTCTACCTGTTCTGTTTCTTTGTACGCCTTTGGGTCAGGCCACAAAACAAGCAATTCACTCACTGATCACTGGTGCATGAATATATAAATCACAAGCTGCTATTTCAACCAATCCACCCACCAGTCCTCCCTTCCATCTTACATGCTTCCTTCCTTCCTTCCTTGCTTCTACTTTACTCCCACTTTCATTTCTCTCTCTGAGTGCTTTAGCACCACTGTGGCCTCCTCTGTGTCCTGCTGCCTGGGAGACTAAAATCGCTGACTGTCCTCTCTGTCAGGAGGTATTAGGACAGCACATCACTTTAATGCCAAGCACGGGGGCCCTCTGAAGTGATCCCCACCATACACACACGCGCACACACACACACATGCACATAGCGCAAAAAACCTAAGATGCTAATGTCACACTGATGTCATATTTATGATTCGTTCGCTCCTTGTTTCCACGGCAACGGCCCGTGAGGGTATCTTAGAAACAAGAATCCCTCATGCAAGATGACAAAGGAGAGCAGGGCATGATGACATCACAGATGACTGGGAAAACTCCTAAAAAAAGTGCATTTTTTTCCTTTTTTGAAAGAGTGAAAATAAAAGAAAACAACAAAATGAACTGAAAGATGGCAACAGCAAACCTAAACTTGCATTAGCTTGAACAGAAGCTTAATTCAGTCACTGCGAGGCAATGGATGTTGCAGCTGAGCAAAATGGATGGCGTCAGGCTATGCAGTGTTACTGCTTACCTTTATCCACTGTTGAGAGAATAACAAACCAATGAGAATAGAGAGAAGACCAAAGAGAGTTGTGGTTAGATGAGGATTTCCTAATGGCAATATGAGTCCAGGACAAACCAGGAAGCTCTTACCTAGCTCTTCCAGTTCAGAGGTCATCGACTTAGAGCGCATGGACAGTGCTGTGGTGGGGGCTCTCTTTGGTGGTGGGGGGGCTGGCACACAGACAGAGAGACAGACAGACAGACACAGATAGAGAGAAAGGGATTATGAGAGTTTAATACACAAGGTCGTCGGTAATGGAAGAAGGATTGACAGGAAGTGCAGACAATGTGATTCCAAGTCCTAGGTTACCATTACACTGTAACCCTGTGCTCACACTGCAAGCGACTTGGCTGATGGGTTTGCTCTGTTGTGAACAAGTTATAGGCGGGGCCAGAGACTCTGACAGCTTCTGTGCTGATGATCTGCAGACACAAAGTCTGGAATGACTTTCTTTCACTACTTTGTTATTGTCCAAATGGCACAAATGAGGGTTTCCAGATTCTTTCCACTTTCATTCTAACATGAAAATTAAAAATGGCTCTAGCTAATATTGCTTATTTTTGCTTTCAATGGTTCCACTGTGCATTTCTTTATTTGTTGGGGTAAATTCTGATGGGTTTTGAAGCTGTAGCCATGTTTAGCTTGGCACTGCAGCATTTCATGGCTTTGTTGTGCAACGACCTCTCTATGGTTGCTAACAAAATATAAATTCTGATTTTGTGTTAAAATGTGTAATAACTTTATAATATGTCATTTCTGATTATATTATGTCACCCGTTTCAAGTACAGAACAACTAGGAAACAGAGGAAAAAATCGAGCATCTAGCTAAAATCCAAAGCCCCAAAATGACAACAAAAGGACAACTGTCTATTATAACATTACACTGTTTTGATGAGCATACATATTTAGCTAGCAAGCACTGATTAGAAAGCATTGAGCCAAAATAAACAGGGAAAAAAAAGAGAAAAGTTTTATCACCCCAACAATGGGTGCAACTCTTCAAGCATCGGTTCACATGTTTTTCCCTGCAGCCATTCAAATATTTCTTGTAAAACGTAGAGAACTGAGAAGCTTTGAATGGCTGTAATTCATTTCTTGTCCATTTTGCACGGGTCAGGTGAAGCAATATTTCATGAAATATAATCATATCAGTAGAGAAACAAGGAAGCATGGAAATCTGATTGGCTGTTGATGGACAGAGACACTGGCCATCAGCACAGTGTGTGATCCGCTGGCGTGGAGTTACAGTGGTTTTTAGATCTAAGCAGCACAATAAGCTTCACACACCTTTTACTGCACACACTACATACAGCTGTGCAGCACTGGTGCACAGCTGCTCCGCCCCTGAAAGGAAACTTTGGAAAACTTACCAAATATACTTTTTTTTCCCTTTTCTATTCAGTGCACAAGGGAGAATCTGGCAACCGGACCCTTTACTTTGACTAATCAGTTGTACTTTACATCTGGGAATGTCAAATGTAGTAGAGTCTTGTTAATGTTCTGACAAAGGCTTTTCTTGCTGAAATGTGTTAACGTGTCATCATGTGCGCCTCAAAAAAAAAGTGAAATGTGTGGATTATCATTTTTACAATCTCAGACAAAGACATCTTGGTCATAACGTTGATTTATTAAATGATGATCTGCTTCTTTTGCTTAAGGACATTACCATAGCCAGCGCCTGAATTTAATGGTGTGCCTTCATTATCATGCCACAGCCATTTTTACCCCAAATTCCGATGGGACACCTCACTCTTTTTTGAATAGTCATACTGAATTTGATGTTTTTTTTCGGGGTCAGCACTTGAAAAAAGGGATTCCACCAGAGAAGCGGATTTCTCTGCCTCACACACAGTAATACCATCTGTTGGCTGTTGTACCTTTTTTGCGCGCCGTGTCCTCGGGGTCCAGATTCCGGCTCACCGTCACCACTTTGATCAGGAGTCGGTTGCCCCCCTGGCGTATCATGTTGACCACCTGTCTGTGGCCCACCTTCACCACATTCTCCTGGTTCACCTGCCACACACACACACACACACATGAACAGAGTTATTTAAAAGCTGGTAGATGCTAAAGGATTCCTCACCTAACAAGACTTTCTATTTACATGGCAGGAGCAACAAGAGACTGAAATACTACTATGGCCCGAGCGCTGACCACAGTCAGACTGTTAGCAGCTCTCTGGAGCAGTTTGAGCCAGTGAACTGTTCATGCTCCATCTGTGGGAGTTTAAAAGAGCCTGAAGCCCATTTTGACATGTTGATTGGTGCTGGCAGTGAGCGCAGAGGCAGCCAGTCTCCTTAGTCTTAACATTACAATACAGAACAGAGTTCTTGTTTCACAGAGTGAAACAAGCAAAAGCAAATCTACTTCAGTGGAAAAACATGGACAATGCTGCAAGTTTTCTTTAGATTTCCTCTTAAAGGGGAATATCAGCGAAATCTGACTTTGAAAAACTCCTACACTCTTTGACAGTTTGGTCTGTGTAGGCAAACGTTCACTGGTAGCTCACACAGCCACAGACAAAAGAGTTCATCCCGCCCCATAAGTACAACTCAAGAATTAATAGAAAAATTGACAGTAACAGTTTGTGACAGGATACTTTGTGGACATGTGGACATTTTTGTTGTACATTTTCAGGCTTGGAACTGACAGATCTATTAAGGTATGAGTCAACAAAATACGGCGTCACATCAGCCTGAAGATTTCACTGTCTGACATCTAGCTTTGGACTCAAGTTCTTCATGTCCACAAATACTAACTGGAAGGTCCAAGATCACAACAATTATAAAGTATCTGCTGGATGTAGAAGCACAATGTCTGGTAAACTTTAATCAACTTGCTCCAATTCATCCACAACTATTTGCCTGGAAAACAACTAGTTAGCTAGCTATAAGCGTTATACTGCACCGTATTTTGTTTTGCATCTTTTTAGCTCAGATTCAGACACCATGAGGTCAGTGTGAGCAGGTGATGGCTCTCAAACACAAACAAGTCACAGAAACAATAATAGTGGAAAGCAGTAAGACAGAAACAGTGAAGCTTAATGTGAAGCCGACAAGAATGTTGGTATTGCTTTTTTTTTCTGGTCTCCATCTGCTTATTCAATGCTTTTGAATTAGCAGGCGCCTTTTTAATACTTGAGTATGTTCAATTCCAAGAGTGCTAAGCTGTATAGGCATAGAAGGTCATTCTTAAGCTGAAATATGATCAGCCTTACACAGGCTTTTGGGGTTTAGTGACTCTTTTTCTCTCTTTAATGGTCTGTTTTGTTTAAGAGTGAAGCACACTGCATTTGATTGTACTAAATGTCGTATATAAATAAATCTTGGTTTGGTTCAGGCTGTTGTGGCTTTGCAGATGCCTTCAGCTAGAGGCTGCTTCAAGCTAGATGGCTAATCAAGATGATTGACAAGTGTTGGGGCGGGAACTTGACATACTGAGGGGTAAGAGGGCGGGACAAACAATACACTTCCTGCCCCAAAGCTCTAAGTTGCATACTGAAAGTTAAACAGTTTTATACTCTTCAAGGTGAAGTACAGAGCTAAAAGGAGCAATCTGCATCTGGATAAGATTTGTCTTTGATACGCCCCTTCAGATTTTGGCTTGTGGCACGAATAAAATTGCAGTTTAAGACATAAAAATTCTATTTTAAAACTGACCATGATTACGCTGGCGAAAGGGAAGATCCTTGACTGTGAAGGCCACGGTATTAGTTCTTTCACCCTGTCCTACTGCCAATATTCACGTTGGCAGTGGGGAAGGATGAGAGGGCTAATACCATGGCCTTCACAGTCAATCTTCAAAGACAATCAGAACAAGTTGGTTTGTGGCCAAAATCCTGCTGCTGAAGTTCCAGCGACAATCCTGTTATAATTAAAGCCGATGTCTGTCTCTCCATGTAGAGTTCACAGACACGACTGAGCCTCATGCAGCTCATATATTAGCATTTCAGTGCAGCCAGAATCCAAAACGCTGCACACCCCCACGCTCTGACTAGATTTTTAGAGCGCATGTGCACATACACACACATCAGCACACACATATTAGTATGCACTGTACGCTCTCTCTCTCTCTCTTTCTCTGTTTCAAACACATACGTGCATGCCCACATGGACGGTTTTTAATCTCGTTATTGCTAGCCTAATTTAATATGGGCTCTGCTGTCCTGCTCATCTCATCTCCTCCTCTCTCCTCCTCTCTCTCTCTCTCCTCTTCCAGACAAATACTGGAAGGGGAGGAGAGGAGGAGCGATGGAGAGAAGAGACAAAAGGGAGAGAGAGAGAGAGAGAGAGAGAGAGAGAGAGAGAGGGAGGAGGAAGTGGAGGGGGAAATGTAGAGAATGATGGTGTGACGGAGGAAACATAAGGGAGAGAGACCACATGATAGACAGTGAGAGAGAGAGAGAGAGAGAGAGAGAGAGAGAGAGAGACGGGGGGATAATAAGACAACAGAGAGTCAGACTTAAAGACAAAGAGTTGATTCCTCTCTCTGGGCATTCATTTTAATCTAACAAACGCTGCTGGGGCGGCCATTTTGGTAATTAGAGAGAAATGCTCCAACAGCTGGTCCGGACTGACCTCGTGTTCCCTGCATCATGCTTCACCACACACATTGAGGTTAGCTGAAACACTGCAGAACACACTCAGGTCTACACACACACACACAAACACACACACATTTACTAGTTCCTGTATAGGGGCAGCCTTACATAATCTGCTCTGTCTTTC
>OMKZ01024094.1:21404-33568 GCA_900302535.1 Neoniphon sammara
AACAGGACACACACATACACACACACACACACACACACACACACACACACACACACACACACCCGCATACGCTCAAATGTGCACACACACAAACATTTTCTTCTGCCAATGTCAAGATAAAGCGCCCGCTTTGAATTGTTGCCGGACAGATTTTAGGATAAGTCTTAGAGCAACGAGAAACAGATTTTGCAAGTTAGAGGAAAAGGATGAAAAAGTAGGAAGAAAGCCCAGAAACTTTGGCGTGAAAAGGATGAATGAATGTCATGAAACTGATGTTTTGGTTTAAACATGACCAGTGACTGGAATCAATGCAGAAAAAAGATAAAAAATCATATTCCCAGTATTTGGAAAAATTGATTGAAATTGCCTTCCTGTTTTTTTGTTTGTTTGTTTGTTTTTCTGACAAGCTTGTAAGCTCAGTGAGGTCACTGCTCATCTGTCAATGACTCCTCTCAGGATTTTGAATATTTTCATCTCTTCCTTGTCTCTCTCTCTTCATCTGATCAAGAAAGTGTGTGTCTGAGCATATGCATTATGGGGTAGGCGAGCGAGCGCAATGCAAAAAACCTCCATCTTAACAAGTAATTTATTCTGAAATCTTCAAATCTTTTTTTTTTTGTCCTTCAAACAAGTCAAGAATCTGACAGTGGGATGAGATTGGAAACAAGTCATGAATCTGACAGTGGGATGAGATAATCCCACTTGCAGTTTCAATTGTTTCAGGATTTTTTCTGGGAAAAAGTATAAATATGTTGAAACAAGTTAGAATAAGGCAGATCAGCCCACTAGGATCAAGAAAATGACACTTGATTCAAGAAAATTCTGGAAACAAGTTGATTAGCGTTGGAAACAAGTGGGATTATCTCATCCCACTGGCAGATTTTTTACCTTGTTTGAAGAAAAACAAAATTTTAACAGTGAATATGAGACTAAATGACTTGTTAAGATGAAGCTTTTTTCTAATGTGAGTGAGTGAGTGAGTGAATGTGTTATTTCATTGGTTGGCTTTAGTGGAACAAAAATCAAAAGAGAGAAAGCTGAAGCCCGAGGTCCTCAAGATGCCAAAAAAGCCGAGAGCCAAAGACAAAAACAATAAATAAATAAATAAATAAATAAGAATAACATCACAAAACCAGCAGCTGTATGGCTGAACATTAACAGTCAATCAATAATAAATGAACGCACTCACACACTCAAGAAAATAAGCCCTCCAGTATAATGTATATGCAATAGCCGGCCTTGTCTCAGATCAAGCAGAAGGACCTATTCAAAAGACATTATCATTATCATAACCATTACAATAGTTCCACAACATTAGCCATCATCCGGCCCATTTAACTGAATGCGGGCAGCCCTGAATCTGTCTGATCATCCAGTCCAATCTCATCTAATGCAACTGTTCATCTAATGCCACTGTTCCTATCTCGCTTGCTGGCTGACGCTGATCTAATTAATCGGCGAGATAATCTGACCTATCCAGGCACTTGCTAAAGCGATAATGCTGATAATCCGCCGTGTCAGGGCAGGGAAGGGTTAACAGGCCTGCCCAGAAGTCAGGTGCCCTCTATCCATTTGACACACAGGAGCGTAGGGGTGAGAGAAAAAAATGATTCAGGATTTTCTGGGAACAAGTATAAATGTGTTGAAGCAGGCAGAATAAGGCAGATCAGGTCACTAGGATCAAAGAAAAAACACCTGATTCAAGAAAATTCTGGAAACATTGGAAACAAGTGGGATTATCTCATCCCACTGGCCTTGTTTAAAGAAGATGTTAAGATGGACATTATATTTCTATTACCAAGGAATCAGTTTCATAAGTGCATTTGAAAATACAGGTTGTCAGGTTCCATATGTCTCTTTCAGCTTGCCGTACACACATACAGTTTGACACTAAAAGAGCTCTTTTTTGGTAAAGGTAATCTTCTTGTAATAATCATTCTGTCTGTTACATTTTTGTTTTAATCCCATGCTGCCTATCTTGGTCATGACCCCATTAGAAAAGAGGTGTGAATCTCAATTAGGCTTTTCCTGGTTAAACAAAAGTTAATAAATAAAATAAATGTCAAAGGGAATTAAACAGATGCTTTAAATTTTAAACACTTTTAATGGTATGATTTCTATATCTGACTGTTTGAATAACTTGAGGAAGATTTATTCATAGTTTAATCTTTTGTAACATGGGATTTAAAGCTACATTAAGCAATATTAAGTGCATTTTTTGCAGGAAAATGATCCTTGCAATGTGAGAATCATTATTTGTAGGTCTCTTTCCACCATATAGTTTATATCCAGCCTGTTGTCATTGCCTGGTTTGAGCTTTCTAAATGTCTGTATCAGGGTTTATGGTAAACTTTTTTCTTTTTTTTTTTTTTTGATTTCCCCCATGGCCAATATGGACGTTAATATTCCAGAATTACAGGCATTTATTTTAATTTGTAGCATATTTAGGTGCTGTGGTTGTTTTGTTGAAGCATGTTTTATTTAGTTGTGGTAACTCATGTTTGATAGCGTGATGGATGGATTAAACCTGACAAAGCCCAAATAGCGTCAGCTACAGATGCTTACAAGTATCTCCAAATTGTCTATCAACTTCATTTAAAACTGTAGGCTATTACTACAAACGACTACAAATTACAAACATTAGAGTGACACATCCAAATTTCAGATCAATTGCACAAATGCAACATACAAAATCCAGTTTAAAAAGTGCTACAATCACTCACTCCGAGCCCCAAATAATTAAGCCTCATAAGTCAGCAATGCAGTGACAGAAAAAAATCATTCAAATCTCACCTTGTAGCCAAGAGTCTGCAGTTTCACCACATTACAAATTGAAGTTCAGAGACAAAGTAATTCAAGTAATCCAACAGCAGTTTTGCCAATATAAAATGTGTCCCTCGTTTCCAATAAACTTTTTTCCTTTACTTTCAGTTTCTACAAGTGATCTGCTGGTGTAGAGTAAATGAAGTAAGAGTGGCTTTGTTATTGTACGAACAGAGTTTGTGCTCTTGGCACCATCTAATGGCCAAAAATTGCTTAGTACAGCTTTAAAATAACTATTTTGATGTACATTGTCTTTGGATTATTGCAGTTTTCATATTTTACTGTACATAAGGGGATAGAGCCTGCACAATTGTACTGTTGAATCACAATATTTACAATATTTGGATATTTGTGTAAAGCGTTGCAATAAATGCAACACTTTTGTTATCAGCTGAATCATCAGCTACATCAAATTCTCAACAGGAAGATAAAACAAAATGGTTAGGCAAACCAACAAGGGTGTGAATTCATTGAGAAATATCATTCTTTAGGCCTTGTGGTACTTCCAAAGTGAATAATAGAGCAAAGCAAAACGTAAATTAAGGATGAAAGTCAACCAGGCTAAAATGCTTGAATGCGTCCCTGTGACAATAGTAATGAGGAAAAAAAGTCTAAAACCCTTCATGAAAGTGAATGCCAAGAAAGAGAGGAGTACATAAAGAGAGAGAATGAGAGAGTGAAGTCATGCATAAAAAGAGAGAGAGAGATGGGGGAAGAGGTGGAGGGAACAGAGGGACAGAATAATGTAGGACAGTGAGAGTGCTAGACGACCCTCATCCTTGCCCTTGAACGCCGATGAAAACATATGGAGGGGAAGCTGCAGCATACGGCCCCACTTGCTCTCGCTTCATCAAACGTAATCCCCAAACCAGCTCTCTGTGCTGACAGATAATACGCTGAGAAACAGGCCCAACAGCAGGTTAGGCAGCCCCGGGCACTGAGACTGCATTTCCAGTGAAATTGATATATCTTTAATCGATATGTCAGTTGTGCTTCACTGGAACCAAATTCATCCAAACCTTCAACTTCTGAACTGACAGGTTTCCCAAACAGGCATAACCTTACTCTGAATGGACAAACCAAAAGACCTTCCTTATTACTAGTGCGGTGAAGACGTGACCAGTGAGAAATACATATGTTCACCCACCCACCCACACACACACACCCACACACACACATGAAAGCAGTAAAGTGGAGTGGAGAGGCATCTAAGAATGGGGGCTGGGTGGGAGCTCTCTGAATTTTGTGTGTGTGTGTTTTCCCCTTGTAGGAAGCTAGAGTAGACATCAAAGCAGGCTCATTAAATGCAGAAATATACAGACAGAAATGGTGTCCGCGTGCATGCGTGTGCATGTGAAAAGAGAGAGAGAGAGAAAGTAGAGAGTGAAACAGGGAGAGAGAGCAGGGAAGATGGAGAGCGAGATAGAGAGAGATGCAGAGACAAGAGTTTTATTCTGATGACTCAGAGTCCTAGTTAGAAGAATCTTGTTTCTGATGAATCATGCAGCTGAATATCAAACTGACAATGAGAGCACACGTAAGTGCGCACACACACATATGCACGCATGCATCCATACACACTTAAGATCAAGACACTGCATGCAATCCTCAGGTCTTTCAGTGACGGCCTGCATGCATGCATTCGACAGAGCAGCTCCACTTACAGTCATGCTGTTAATTTGAAAACACACACACACACACGGCACAAGCTCAGGGTCACTCACTGTCAGTTCCCACTCTTAGATTACATTCTCACATGTGTACAAATATACCACAGTGGATAGATACACAAGCACAGTGACACCTCTGACAATTTAGAATCCATGTGTGTGCGTCCATGTTGACTTCCTGTTCCTGACACCGAAAAGGGGCCACGAGGCAGGCTTGTCAGCCAGTGGCCCAACAGAAATAGTTAAGCCTCTTGCAGTGCAGAGGATGACACTAATGGATGGTTCATGGTGTTAACTACCGCTTTGCCCTACTGGCACAGATCCAAAAAGTCAATGACAGAGACATCCACAAAGCCACGCTGAGATCTTCTGTATCACATCCTGAGCTTGAACGCAACACAAACCTAAGGCTGCAATCACACCTACAGTTTGTTTATTTCGTTGGTTTGAATTAAAGGAAAACTTGGATTTTTTTTTTTGTTTGTTTGTTTTTTTTTTCATTTTTATATTTGGTTCATTTAGATTCCCAATTACAAGGGGACCACAGCATCTAAATGAAAGCAACACGAGTAGCTTGTTTATTAGACAGAGCTGTGATACCATGTCATCCTGCCAGATTAGAGATTTAAGTGGGAGAGTAAAAACAAATCCGATTCCAATGCCTGTAACTTAGCTACACATGATGGACTTTTCTGTCCTCCAATTTACCTTCTCTGGTGTTCAAACCAGCTCAGGAGACACGAGGAAACAGCTGAATGTGAGCATCACTGCAGACTTCATTTTGTTACGCTCCACTTCCCAAGCATGGCCGCTCGGAAAGCTGAGTGCACTATGAGACGTTAACGTCCGTCTCCTTCTACCCATAAAACACTGTGTTTTGGGGCTGTTTCCTGTAGCTTGGATTACATTCTCATTCCTAATCATCAACACCGCCGTTCTCTTTGTGCTGTTATTTTGTGCAACCTGAATTTGACTGGATTTGTTCTCACCTGGTCAAATGAACTGAATCAATATATACAATATAAATCACTCCAAAGATGCCTGGCGTCAGCATACACTGACATAACTGACAGATGGTTGTTGAATCAGCATCTTAAACAGATGAGATGGAGGGATCCATCTCAGCCAGAAGTGTGTATCTTTACCGAAGACCAGATTTGCTTTTGATGGTTTGTAGTATCTGCAAACAAATGCACTCCATCAAGTTAGTAGCATGGCTCTGAGGGATTTTTTTTAATATTGTGGGAAGGGGAAGTCAAGGGAAGTTACATTCAGTGGCTTTAACAGGAGTTCAAGGTTCATATTCTGTTGGCCCACTTTCCCCTCGGTGCCTCCAGGAAGTACAACTCTCCAAAACCAATGTCTCTGCTCACAGAAAATGGCACAAAAACAGGTTTCCAGCATTTCCATAATTGGCCGTTTGCATTTCTGTGAACTCCCACCCCTCCTTAGTTACTGTTGCTATGTTGACAAAATTTGAAGACGGACTCTACCACAGATGCTACTATCTGCTTCAGCACTTCCCCAATAGCACATTTTGAGTGTCTTATTTTTGTGTCAAAACATCAAATTGCTGCAACAAAACCTGTAAAACTCCAATACTCTGTGCAGTGCCGGACCTGCTTCACCTGCTCTGTCACAATGTGGGAGGAATGGATTGGTGGATTACTGCGCCAGTCATTATTTTACAAATACACTTCTCCATCTGAATTCATTCCTCTTAAGAAATCATCACTCTCAACTCTTCAACTCTCCTCCCTTGATGAACTTTCTACCCTTGAAAGTGGAGTCACAGAATGAGGTTTCCGCTTCAGGTTGCCCTGATTAGGGCCTGAAACCCTCAGAAGCCCTCAGAGCAGATGCCCTGCCCTGCTGGAAACACCAACTGTCTGTCATTGTCTGCTTACAAGCCCACCTTGCCCTTTCCTTCAGGTCTGAGGTCTCCATGCGTGTATAAATTTCACATCTGTACCTTCCAGATAAACCCGACACTGAGTGACTCCGCCGTCCCCTTGAGAGGCGGCAGCGCCATCTGCGTCCCCGACTTAAGGTTAACGACTCCAGGTTGTACACAGATGAAATTGTTGCACATCTGTAGCACGTGTTTCTTTGGCTGACCTTTCTGGAGCACAAACTTAATCCGCGGCTCAGCGCTGCATTAAAGCCAAAGATGCAAACCGATGAGAGAGATGAGATGTTGTGTGAGCTTTCCCTTTCAGTTAAACCTACCACATTTTAATCAAGTTAGAATAAATAGAGCTTTGGAATAGAAGACAGATGAGCGTCCCTTATTTTATGATCTTACCTTTTTATATCGCTATCGGCTCCCCTTTCTCCTCTCACCTAGCATTTACATAACTTATAGGTCTACATATATAAATACTGATGATACTAATGATAAGAGACTAGATATTGTCTGGTATTCTGGATATCATATTATGGTGATAAGGCATGAGTGTTGATTTTGTCTTGGTTTCAAATGCAGTTTAAGAGTAATGGGATGCAATTTTCTGAACATATTAGACTGTTGTAGCTGTAATTTGCCTCTTCCTGCTTCATCTTGATATCCCCATTACCAATGAGTGTTTATCAATAATCTCTCTTGTGTAAATATCACCAATTAACCAACCTCCAGTATTATCACAATACTGACATTGAGGTATTTGGTTAAAAGATGTCGTAATATTTGATTTTGACCATATTGCCCAACCCTACTCCTGTCATGTATTCATTCCAGTTTAATTGTTTAGTCTCAGGTTAGTGAGTGGCTTCCCAGTTAAAACTGGACCACAGTTTAACAGGACCTCCGTCTTCTTCGGTGGTTTCTACAGTTGGTTGTAAAGTCAACCAGCACACTACACCTCAGAATCTCTGCTTCCTGAGTCTCTGGTAAGCAATAGTCTTAAAAGCTGCATTATCACTGTGTACACAGTAAGACACAATATGTCACTGGTTGCTAAGTGACCGTTGCTCTGCGATACCGCTGGAGGAGGTAGCGCAGCTGAGCATGCCGACAGTGTTGGGGGAAATAATGGACCGTACCATTCACCATCAAACAGGGACTTCATTTGATACCGAGCTTTTTCTTTCTTTCTTTTTTTTGTCAATGGACTGTTTTAGCAAATTTCACCCACATTTCTCTCTCCCACTGCAGCCATCTTAAAGGTTTTATTCTCACACCATATTTTGACAGTCAGCTGTGTTTTGGCTGTTCTGAAGATAAAAAGCGGCTCCCTAAGCTCCACGGACTCAGGCATCCTGCTATACCTCTAAATAAATTATTTATAGAAAACGATCATTTCCACTGTGCTATTTTAAGACTGCATAGCGTGTGTTTTTAGTGTGTGTGTGTGTGTGTGTGTGCGCGCGCATGGCCGCATGTGTGTGAGAGATTCCTGATTTTCCCTGAGAGGTATTGATTAGTGCTAAAGTAGATAGTGAGTAACTAGCAGAGGGGAATTGATGATGGAGGGATTTCCTCCTCCTTCCCATCTTTAAAGCCCAGGGCTGAAGCAGCTGCAGCTCCTCTGTCCGTCTGCCTTCCTGTGGCTCTCACCACACACATCAATACCCAATGTGAGGCAAACATGAACTTGACCAAGCTTGACATTCAACATGTGAGCATGTCAGCAGCTTGGTAAAAAATATCCAATGGAGTGTAGGCTACAATATCTACTGTTTGAGAGGATGCTGGAGTGACATATTTCAAACAGATGTTCAAAACTACTGCAAACAATTTGTTTTGGATCTCAGTTTTTAGGCCTCATAATTCAAATTCTTTCTGGAGCAACATAAATCCTGTGCATGCAGCTTGTAGAAAGGTCAGTTATTAGGTATTAATGAAAAGCAGTGTGTTCACTATAATTTTCATCATGCTCAAACAAATGGCATGTGTAAGAACTGTGGCTAAAAATAAATAAAAATAAAAATAAAAATAAAATACATCATTGTTCACTACACATGTACAAAATCCCTGCTTTCAGTTTCAGTAAGAAAAAACGAAAAAATAGCTGTAACCCTAGAATTTAGATAAAAAACGATGCACAGAGATACAAACACACACACACACACACACACACACACACACACACACACACACACACACATGCACATACACACACACACAAAATCCTCAACAGCTAACCATTCTCCCTGGAGGAATATTTGATCGTTCAAATGCTACAGAGGAAAACACGGTTAGGGCTAATAAAGGCTACATGGTACATTTAACATGCACATAATACTCCAATTAAGGGGGTGAACTTGGCATTTGCTGAAGTTTGAGTATTGGCTTAATCGGATTAAGATCAGATTGTTATGCTGCATGTAAACAACCAAGAAACTGCAGGCAGAGGAATTTTCACCGGAGATCGGTCAGCTTATATACTGTCAGGATCAGGATGATGGTATTCATCGATTTCAGCTCTGAATACCATCAGTCCACAAAAGCTCATCGGGAAACTGAACCTGCTGGACCTCAACATTTCAACAACACTTGTTTATTGGCTTTTATTGTGTTTTTGTGTTGTCTTTGTGAGTGTTTTTATCTGGTCTTTTTCATAGTCTTATAGCTTATAGCTACATCTTGTACATGTGAGTTTGTTGTTTTGTCTTATGTATTTTATTTGTGGCACTGAGGTCTGAGAGAGAGGAAAACTCATCCCACTGCTTGTCCATATGGTGGTATGACAATAAAGTTTGACTTGACTTCATATTGCCAACTTCAGTCTCTCCATTAGTTTGTATCTGAGCAGAGGCAGGATTCAGACGAATGCCACATGTCGCAGCCTTAACTTAGGCGATGAACTCGGCCCGTGTTTATTTCACAGCTCTGCACTCTGACTGGCCCCATAAGAGAATACACACCCACCAGCAGAAAAAAAAAGAAAGGAAAACAAATTACACGTCTATGCACTTTCGATGCACGCACTACGGACACTCTTCCTGAGTACACACACATGTAAACACACACATAAACACAAACCTACACACACAAACACACACACATTCACATGCACACACGCAGACACACACCATTTTGAGGCCATCTGTCTGAGCTCATCTGTGCCGAGGGGAGCGCTGAACACTTTCTCCTCTATTATCTCTCCTTTATGTGATTTGAAGTCTATTTTATGACTCCCATAGCATTATATTATATTTACCTAGATATTACCCCTTGTGGGTTTTCCTTGAAATAGCATCTATAACAACAGGAAATGAAATCGCCTTAGGCCCACCTCTTTCCAAACCATGCAAGGCCTTATGCTGACTGAAAGCTTTGAGCGAGTTCACAGTGTTTCTCCTGCAGACTGAGACTCAGTCACAGGTGGGCCGCTTCAGCCGGGCAGCCTGGCCTGAGAGTGAAGTGGAGAGATTTCCACTAAAGTCAACTGCAGACTCTGTATCTACAAAAGATTAGCAATCAAGCACAGGCATGGCATGCTGCCCCCTGTAGGAAGCTGATGTGGTCAATAATCCACCAAGAAACACTTAACACTTCAACAGCCAAATATCTGACCATGAGCCAAGCTGATACCAACCAATAAACTAAAAGATAAAACACCAAGAGCAGAGTCACTGCTCTTGTCTAAGAATCAATTACTAGTATATTTTCTTCTTAAAAACAATATCAACTCAGTTTTAAATGTCACTGTGCATCTTCTTGTACACTGATAATTCATACTTGTTTTCTACTTTTGTAATATTTGTCTTATTCTTTTCTTCTCTGTATTTGACTTTATTTGATTAGAGTCAATAATGTGCTTTGATTAGAGCTAATAATTGTCCACTCAGCATCTGTTGTGCTCCTGTCCAGCCTGGAAAGGGCTTCCCTCTCTCTGTGGTCTTTCACAATGCCCTGCCACCACCCCCCCGCCGCCACATTGACTTCTGGGGTTTTTTGGGACTTGATTTTTTCCCACTATGAGATTTCAGGTCAGGCAAAGTCGATTTGTTTTCTATGAACTGTCAGCCTGTAAAGCCCTTTGAGACGGGAACAGTGATTAAGGGCTCTAAATAAACTTGAACTTGACTTTTAGATGAACAATGACGTCTGAGGTCACCAATAAAAAAAGAAAGCGATGCTCATGAGCACAGGAGAGAAAAGTGGGTCATCAATATTGGGAATAAAGCACGTGCACGTTTATGAAAGAGCACGAGCATGGCGGCACGCTGCCATTAAACAAGCGGAAGGTTACACCTCTGACAAAACAAGAAATGGATGTAAATGCATCCATTATGATTATTGTTGCAAGAGCAACAATAATCATAAAAGCAGAATCCAATAAGGTTTTATGGGAGAAATAATTAATCAAATCTGTTGATTAGGCAACAGGGACATGTCAATTAGGGTGAAAATTAAATTAGGAACAAATTTAGACATCACTCAGGAAGGTAATTCAATTTATTTTATATACTGCCTAATAACCCAACAACCTGCCGCAGTTGGCCTTCTAACCCTCTGGTCACTGCTGCCACCCAGTAAACTGGCCGCCCAGTCAAGCGTAAACTGGGTCAAGGGCAATAATGCCTGTAATCCCATCAGCAGCACTGAGGAATGACGTAGCGCTCATGCTAAACCAGTTAGCATGTGTGTAAAGACACAGATGGCCAGTACTGTGTTTGTAACATGCATCAGACCACGTGTTCAATTTAATTTTGTGCATATTGTAATAAGCACCTGGCAGATTTCAAAAAATCACCGTGCAATTTGTAATGAGTTGTTTCTGATGACACGTGCTATTACATCATATTTGGTGCACAGGTGTGCAGACATTTTAAACTTGGAGTCAAAGTCTAAAAATGAGGTCAAACAGCCAATACAAATCCATAAAAAGCCTGAATGGAAAACTGGACTCTTGTCTGGTTTCACATGTTTTCTCCTTTTTTATTTAACTGTGTGTAAAGCCTTTAGGATGACCTGACCTTATCTCAAAGTGCAAGGCTTTTAAAAGCTTTGGAACAATATTAAAGTATTTTTAGTTACAATTGGCATCACTACATTTTGATTTTCAAGACATTTTTAA
Organism: Neoniphon sammara; assembly: GCA_900302535.1. Lineage (NCBI taxonomy): Eukaryota > Metazoa > Chordata > Actinopteri > Holocentriformes > Holocentridae > Neoniphon > Neoniphon sammara. Next base: position 32,923 of record OMKZ01024094.1, read on the forward strand.
GTTCACAGCTTGAAGATGTCATGAAATTCAGCATCACATGGATAACAAAGCATTTTGCAAGAAAAAAGCCCCAGAGATCACAGTTTCTGCAAAATAAGTTCCTATATAATGTTCAAGAGTGTAATCACTTCTGCAACAACGGCAGATTCACATTACATGTCAGGGCTTACGTCACATGTCATTTCATGCCTTCTGTCATGTTGTCTGTGGCATGAACATGGAGGCCTGTTTCTCCCCAGAAATCAAAGCGTGAGCACACTGACTCAGACTGGAGACCCAGAGCCTGATAGGGGTGTGTTGTTTTAAAGACGAAGTTGGTGATATGAGCGCTGCGGCGGCGAGCAGAGAGCCCGCTTCTTTAAGTGGTTTTGGACAAAGAAATGGCGAGCGCTGGCTGTGCTAGTTCACTGCACAACTGACAGTTGTGTGCTGTGTTGCAGTCCTCAGAGAGACGCCGGGAGGCAGAGATCTGACAGAAGGACAAGTGTGCATGCTCACCCCCCACCCCTCTCTCTCTCTCTCTCTCTCTCACTCTCATACACACACACACACATAAACACACACATAAACACACACAGTAAAAGCTACTTGACGCCGGCTCTCTTCACTCCATTGGAGCATTAACAGTTTTTAGTGCACATTCCTC
>OMKZ01024116.1:2120-15737 GCA_900302535.1 Neoniphon sammara
TTTCTCCCCCCCTTTTTTTTTTTTTTCTCCTACCTATCACACTGATGAGAATTAGATGCCACTCCTCCCGCCATGCCTGTCTCCTCTTTAATTGGCGTTTGATATTCTGCGGTTGTCATTTCGACAGGGAGAACAAGGGGGTTGCCGTTCGACGCGGCTCCTGTAAGGGGAGGGTGGCGTGTCACTCAGTCTGATGGCTCTGTAATGTGTTTTGGGCTACAGACACTCCTGAGCCATCTGTCAGTTAGCTGAACCCTCCGTCTTTTCCCTTATTCAGGGAACTGAGATTTCATTTAGCCGCCCCATCCATCAACAAAATGCTGTCCTCTTGAACCTTTCCGTTATAAGCCGACTGGTTTTCCTGGACGTTCTCAACGGTATAAGTGGAAATTTCTGAAGTGTACTCAGCACCCCTCACCGCCAACGCCACCACCACGGCTTGGCTATTAGACCAAAAATAAACTTGAAGCAAACTTTTTTTTTTTCCAAGAGCATGAGAAAGTCCCTACTGGGTGCAACACTGCATTTATGTGTGTGTGTGTGTGTTTGAGGGAGGGTGTTAAGGGATCGGAAATGAGTAAGAAAATGAGTTTATGTGTTGTTTTTTATTGCCGCGCGCAGTTTTTCATGACACAACATGGCCATTTGGAAATCGCACTCTGTGAAAATGCAGTGTGAATCCAAATTAAACAGAGAGTAAATGTGTCATCTTCTCCCTCTATCAAAGCCTGGACTGATGTTGCCCACTCCTCAAGGCAGACTGTTAAACAGCCATTTAGGCTCTGCTTGAGCTATCAGGCAATTTTAGGCAATAAAAACAGGCTAAGAGAGCTTCCCTGCTGCCATGGCTTGTCCATATTTGTATTATTTGCTCTGTCATTATCTAAATTTATCCTGAATTAAAAAGGATTCTTGGCAAGTTCATCTACATAATGTTATTTATTGTCCTTCATTCTCCACTGTTCTAGCCTTCAAGGACTTTCACCTTGTTGTATATCATACACAAATTCATTACAGCAGGGGTGGAAAAGCAAGGAGAGGCCTAAATGTGAAAAAGTTAGGAGTTAACACTTGAATACAGACAAAGGAGAGTTGTCTTTTTTATTCTAGCTCAGACGCTTATTTTCTATTCAAGGATGTCTCAGGCCGACGCAGAGGCAAAGAGTCAGAATTCAGTTCATTTGAGCAGAGTTTCTACCGAGCTTCTAATGACTGCCTTCAGTGTGGTGCAGCAGGTCAGTTCAGACAGTCCCACACTGGCGGCTGAGATCAGTCTATCACAAGGGGGCTGTTTGATAGGGGTTCACATTGCTCCCTGGCCAGGCACGGGTGCAGAATAGGAATCACATCGGGAGCAGTAGGGAACCTTTCTGTTTCTTTTCCACCATGTTTCTGTCAGCAGTGGCTACTGTAACAGAGCCCAACGGGACCTGTCAACGTCTGTCAGAAACCCTTCACGGAAAAAGACGGTGCCTTTTAGCAGAGAAACAGGGGGAAAAAATGCACACATGTGCATCAATAAACTCAAATGAATGCACCCTCCCGCAGGCCTGCACGCACACAGCGGACTCTCTTACTAACAATTCCTGCTACTCAATTGTCCAGCCAAGTGTCAAACCAGCTTACTTCAGCAGGCAGCATCTACAATAGCAACACTGACAGTTTATAATCAAGCCCATTGTTTGACTTGTGGAAAACAAAGCACAGATTTTACGAAAGCTAAGAATGGAGTTTCCAAGTAAGAAAACTCACTGCAATATGTCGAATTGCTATGTATTCAGACCATTTCTGATGCATGAACTGAATGCCTACACAGTTGGCAAGAACTGATTGCAAATATAGTGCACTGTGGAAAGTGTCAGAGGCTGATGGAATAGGTCACTGGCGGGGGTTAAAATATTCCTTACAGTAATGGCATCATTACTGTGATTTTCAACCGTAATGTGTTAATTACTGTGAATTCTACAGTATCATATAAGGCCCATTTTAAGCCTACTACATTGTACTATACTGTAAAAATATTTGCAATAATTAAATCTGCAGATACACAGTAAATTACAGTGGATTTCACAGCCTTTTTTACAGTGTATATCTTAGGCAATTCTTGAGCAATTATGTATGACATTTATATTTCCTTTTCAAGAGAACTTACATCTTCATGGTTCATGAATATCAGGTCTGTGACCTTTGTCACCATTGAAAAGACATTTTCAATGATTTGTGAAACATCGATGTAGATCTTTTATGTCTTCCTAACTCTTACAAAATCTTTCACAATGCCTGATGAAGCTGTAGTTCTTCTGCATGTTCAGAACACACACAAACCATGTTGCAGAATCATCCATTTTACTTATTTATGCTTCCTGTGTCACCTGGTAATGTGCAAGTTGCAACTATTTAATGCTAACTTAGTACCACTACAGGCAGTTCATGCTGCCTGTAGTGCCTCAGCTGACGCCATGTATATTTCATCATTTGATAATTAAGGAATAAGACTAAGATGTTAACGGTATGTCATACTTATGCTCAAGTATGTGTGGATAGGCTGTTGGAATTTATTCAGATCAAGATCAAGCATGTCAGCGGTCTAGCCACCCCGGAACAAGATCATCTCTTTATTTGGGCTTCAGTCAAGACCGCAAGGCTGAACTTCCTTGTGAAGTCAAACTGACAACTATTAGAAACTCGAGAGTGCTTTCTCTGGCTTTGTCTATCTGCCTCTGTCTCCAATTCGGTCTTTCCATCAGATCAGCATGATGAAATAGTGGACTGCCAAGCCACAGGCATTTAACGGCATCTGAATAGCTGCCAGCCATTTCATATGAGATTTTCAAGACAGCAGAAGAGAAGGCCTGCAATTCCTCAGATCCGGGAGTGCTATAGATGCTGCCAATCTACCGAATGTTCTGCCTATTAAAACCCCGCCGGAGTGGAGGGATTTCTGAACGGACCGCTTATAACTTCCAAACATGTATGTCTTTATATAAAGTAACAAAGAAGTAATTTCTCTTCATCTGTGGTTGAACAGCTGACTGTTCCCTTAGGGGCACCTCTGTGAGGAGTCTCCCACATGTACAGTATATGATGGTCTGAAAGTTCAACATCAGTCCAAAATCTTTGATCTCTCGCCTGTAAATGCATCTTTCTCTCCTCATTTCGAGGCCATATAGTGTCATAACTCCCTGCAGTGTGTAGGTGTGAAGCAGCAGTAGCCTTGCCTGACCTTTGGAAAAAATAGAATAAACATGAAAAGGGGGTTTCCCTGTGTCAAATGTCCAAAAACATGACATTCTGGGTTCATTTTTTTTTTTTTCTAAGTAATTTTTTTTGTATGAATAATATGCTCAGGCCAAATGCATTACAGGCTTCCAACATTAGAGCTACAAAAGGCTACAAAGGCTTCTGTCATCAAAGACTTAAAGGATATTTTCAAACCTGCACCTTATTTGCCTAGTTTTTGCCATCATGGACTGTGTTGTATATCGTGGTCTGAAAGTTCAGCGTCATTCCAAAATCTTTGATCCCCTCGCCTCTAAATGCATCTTTCTCATTTCGAGGCTATAGTGTCATATCTGCAGTATGTAGGTGTGAAGCAGCAGTAGCCTTGTCTGTCCTTCAGAAAAAAGAAAAATAAAACATGAAAGGGGGGGGGTCCCATGCGAAATGTCCAAAAACTTGAAAACTTTGTTTTCCCTTGTTTTTTGTTTGTTTGTTTGTTTGTTTTGTTTTGTTTTGTTTTTGTAAGGGTAAAAAGATGCTCAGGCCAAATGCATTACAGGCTTCCCAACATCAGAGTTACAAAAGTGAAGGCTTCTGTCATCAAAGACTTGAAGGATATTTTCGGCCTGCACTGTATTTGCCTAGATTTTGCCATCTTGACCATTGATTGTGTTGAAAATTAAATTGCTTACCTCACTGTAGAGTTTTACATACTGTACCTCCAGGGAATCATGAGCAATACTGTCACATATACATATACAGAGCCAATGGGTAATCACCAACAGCTGAATCCAAAAACCAATTAAAAGACAACACAGGAACACTCACACTGCACTGGGCATTTGACATCCATTGTCAAATGCCTGAAACGTGTGCATATTACAATATTAAATCAGTTATTTAATCAGCACAAGCTCATTGGCATGTGGACTGTTAATACTACATTCATTAGATGTTCTGTAAATATGAACTGCCAACTCTGAAAAACAATGTGTGTCAACAACCTTGCCATAATTAGAGGTTAGGGATATGTGAGAATTTTTGCCAGGGTGTGATATCGCCCACAGAGCATCACAAATTGTATATTAACACAAGTAGTAAACACAGCATCCAAGGTATGAAAAATCACAATTATCAGTGTCATTCACACTAATACAATCACACCTAAATCACAATGATTTTGGAAGGTGGGCCTTCAACATGGAAATATTTTCAAATTGAAACAGCAACACCCCACTCTTCATGGTTTCAATGCAACAGAAGACAAGAATCAAGAAAATGAACCAAGGAAGTGTAAGATCACTGCTAAAAAGTATCAATTGGACTATTGATATGATTTAAAGGAATACTCCAACATTTTGGGTAAAATAGACTTTTTCTGACTTGCCCAGACTGAGACAAGATGTTCAATACCATTTTCATCTCTGTGTGTCCACTGCTTCAGTTCCAATGGGTAGCATTTTGTGTTAGCTTAGCATAAAAAATTGAAGTCTACAGGAGTCGTTAGCCTAGCTCCATCAAAGTGAAAAAAAATAAACCTTGTTTGTTTTTTGTTTGTTTTTAATTACAAGATGTGTATTTCAAATACACATGATACATTGATAGAAATAAGACAGCTTCAGAGTTGCTGCAAGGTTTATCAGTGTGTAGATGTTTTCATCACTGTGTAGATGAAAACATTTTATTCCAACCTTTTATTAGCTCTAAGTGACCTGTTGTCAACACAGCTTAGAAAGTGGCCTAAGCTTGATTTTGCTGTTGGGTCTGATCTGATCTGAAGAACAGAATTCCAGGGCTCTGTTGGAATGGAAGAGGAATCTATTTTTCCTGTTAGAGTCTTGTCAGGGAAGAGACAAATATAGAATCACTGTACATTTGTTCTATAGGGTCCTATCTTCACTATAATAATAATGGTTCCACTATAATAATGGCTCTCTGCAGTATAACACCAGCTTGCTGAAAGGATGGGAGCTCTGGCTGAATCATTTTCAGTATGTATCCCCCTTTTAGCAACACATACTCCCACTTCTGTCTACATCTTCCTACACAGAGTTGAGGAATTTTTAAAGGATAATAGGTAATGTAAAGGGAAAAAAAATACTTTAAAACACTCACTACTGTTTAAAAAAACAGCTGTTGGTGATTTATGTTGCATCATGGGTCCCTATTATTATTTGGAGCTGTATTTCTGTTATGGATAACTGGGAATATGTTGAGATATTTCCAGCACAGCTACAATGGAGTTGACAGCAGAAAATGTTTCAGCCATCTAAAACATAAAGAGGGAGCTGCCATTTGGCACCGACGTTCACCAATCACACAAGGAGAAATCCATCATATAAGAGGCAGAGAAACCAACTGCTCCACTTACAGTAGCCTCAGTCGACCAGAACGCATTGCAGCGACCAGACATGGTGAGTAGTGGGTGTGGCTGCAATCATAGACCTGACCCATGTTCACAAAATAGTTAGCTATGTTTCTATGACCGCCCACCCTCCTTTGGTGGAAAGCAACAAGGTCACGTTCTTTGGATGTTTCTCAAAAGGCATTCTGGGAAATCAATAAGCAGAAGTAAACAAGTCAGGGTGAGGGAAAGGGGTACACCAAAAGAGTAAATTACAAAACTTAATCACAAAATAACTCCTGCAGTGCACTGAACATCACAGACTGATGATATCTAACAACATAAGCATATCAAAGCGTGGGGGAGCTCTCTTTTAAGTGCTTGATTGACTAGGCATACTGTTTAAGAGTTGAATGATAGACTTCAGATAATCATCTTTTTCCAAATGGAAGTAGAGCACATTGGAAGCACTCATATTTCACAGGCACAAGTTGAAAAAGCCGCTACTGCTGCCTGATGCAGTAGTGGCTGGATCCAACACACAGAAGCTAATGGTAATAAAAATACCAATACCATGGTTACCAAATTAAGGTAACTAGTAGGTTACCTTAAGTCCTCGTTATGTATTTAAAGTAGTACTCCAATGTTTTGGGCCAAATACCCTTTTTACAACTTACCCAGACTGTGGTATATAAACCTTACAGCAATTATGAAGCTGTCTTATTTACACAATGTACCATGTGTATTTGAAATACACGTCTTGGGATGTTAAAAAAAATAAATAAATAAAACCGAGCGAGATGGTTATAGTTCTTACCATCTAACTTCTCCTACAATGACTCTTGTTTTTGTTTTTTGTTTTTTTAAATCCAAGACATGTAATTCATTACCATGTAATATACGATACATTGTGTAAATAAGACAGTATTAGAGTTGCTATAAGGTTTATTTTTTCACTTTAATGGAGCTATGCTAATGACTCCCATAGACTTAAAGTCTTTATGCCAAGCTAACACCAAATCCTAACTATAGGAACCAAACCAGTGGACGTACAGAGATGAAAATGGTATCCAACATCTTGTCTCAGTATGGGTAAGTCAGAAAAAGGGTATTTTGCCCAAAATGTTGGAGTATTCCTATAAGCAGCACTAAATTTACACGTTCCCTCCCCGCATGAGCTTACTGAACTCAGGAATCGACTCTCCACCACTTGTCTGGCATTTTTCCTTGCATTACACTCTGGTACAGTTTTTGCCAATGGGTGCAATATACTCTGAAGCTGTAAAACATTGATTGATGATGTCAACTGACGGTGACTGTGGGGCTGTCATGACACACTTTCAGCCTGGATTTTAATCGGCTACACAAAGATGCATTTGCATGCATCAAAATCAATCTGGACTCTGTTTTACAGACAAACTAGATCTGCATGGTACTCACTGCATATCAACAAAGGGCCTTGTCATGTGGCCCACCATATGTACAGAGGGACTTATGCACAGCAGTAAACATGCACGTGTACAATATATTTCCCATGTATACTGTAAATTACAGTTTCTGTAATTTTTCTTATGTAATTTCATGTGATAATAGCCCATATAGAAAAAATCAAGGTAGACTGTGATTATGTTTTTCTAAAGAGTACATATTGGCTATAGCAGATTTTGTCATAGTACAAATTTCTCTATTCATTTATTTATTTATTAAAAGTCAACTAATAAAAAAAAACTGAGCACATAATTTATCAGTGAGTTGGGCTATCAATTAGAACCATGTAAACTCCCATGTTTTTTTGTCTGTTGAGTCTAAATGGTTCTCACTTAAATCAATCCAATTTTGCTTGGTGCACCTTTAAAAATGAGAGTAGATCTATGTTGAACACAGTAGTATGTTGCTTACTTCTGCAATGTGGACTTGACTGAATTTGAGTTTAAGCAATAGCATGATTTGATTGCTGTGGCTAGCTACATAAATGGGCACATATAGGTAATGTCAGTGCTATCTTTTACGCATAGTTTTATGCAGCTAACACAATTTACATAGTCGTTTGGAAAACATTGCTAAATTTTAACACTAGTGAAACAATTTTCTCAGTTTAGTTTGCAATCTGCAAAATCTGCACTTTGGGGATTTATTGGCATCTTTGATGTTTAATACTCATTGTGCTTTTATTTATTTATTTATTGGACAGGGAGTTGGATGGGGTTATGTTTTTTTCACCCCATTCCATTTGTCTGTCTGTCTCTTTGTGAACATGATATCTCTAAAAGTTAAAAAGAGATTTGCATGAAACTTGGTGGAAAGGTTGGCCTTGGGACAAGGAAGATCTGATTGACTTTTGACACCAACTGGACAAAATGGGGAATGTACGGAAGCCCTAAAAGGCAAGATGAAAAAAAAAATTGTGGGTAATATCGGAGTTTATCTCGTACGGACGAGATAATATCTATAATTATCTAATTGTACAAGGACTTCTTGGTAGAGGTTAAGATATGCTCGCAGTTTCCATTCTTTCATCTAAGACCGGACTGCAGGTTGAAATTTTGGGGTTCCACAGCAAAAGTTCCTACAGTCCTTATTATCCCTACCTGTGTCTTTACAATGCTTTACGTCTTGAGAGGCTTTAGAAACTGAGTGATAAATGTACTCTTACCTCTCTTATATGGCTGTTATTGGTCCCAGGGTCTCCATTAATCCACCATCACAAGCCACCTGTAAAATGCCCACAAATAACTGTCCATAAAGTGACGGAGGTTGGATGCCAGGAACTTATTTATTATAAAAACTGGAAACATTTTACAGATTAACTAACCGGTTTCACTTATTTCAGTAATCATGCTTTTGTCCCTTTTGCTTTGGCACGACTCCACACACTCACATACACACATATATACCCTTCAACAGCTCCATGGAGCTGAATTGCCATGGCAACACAGGCTAAAGAGATTTCCAAGTAGAAGTGCTATGGCAGAAATTCAAAGAAAAAATTATATATATAAATGCAAACATCTTTTGGAGAGGGACAATCAGTTGCTAAATGAGGTTGACAGAGGTTCCAGCGGAACTTAAGACAAAAGCGCAATTATCTGATTTGGAGACAAAGCCGAGCATTTCGTGTTCCATTATAAGTGAAGCTTGTTGAGTCATTGTGGTGAAAGTTAAATGAAATGAACAGCAGGCGTGTTTAATCCACGATGAAGTTATGCGTTGCAGAGAGGGACTTGATTGATGTCACACGATGGGTACTGGTTTGTGCAGTCCATTGTGCAGAAGAGTCATGTGCATTATGTGTTATGTAATGGCGGATTAGGCTGGGCATTTCCCACAGCAGTGGTATGCTGCAGAAGTGGAGACGTTTGACTAATAACTAGAATTAGTTCCAACAACAGGAAAGTAGGAGACATTGGAATATGGCTGTTAACACATCAATAGTGCCTTCCAGTAACATGCTACAGCAGATGACATCGCTCCATGTTACTCCAAGTAACATGTTACTCTAGCCCACATCCCCGCATGTTACGACACCTGCTCAAAGATGCATGATCAACCATCCATCTTGTATTCTGAATGTAATCAACGCAATCCACTGTGTGCATGTTACCATCTGGGGCACATGTCAATACATTAACAGGATCAGCAAAAGACAAACATTGCTTTCAACTGCTATGAGATGCCAACAGGGCAATAAATAGTGTGACGTTTCAAAGCAAGAAGCAAAGCAGCCATAGAGTGGGAAGAGAAGACAATGAAGTGGAAGCACTGCTGGGTCTTTGTTGTGGTCACGTTCAGGTGCTCTTTGGATGCTTTGGGTGCACGGTAGTGGTTCAGACTCTTGAAGGGCTCATTACATTCTCAAAGATATCATCCCAATAAAAAAGTACAGGGCAAGTCTCCTTCAAAAAATATCCAAGGCACACTGTAATGATAATACAAAATTAAAATGCCTTTATTTTACATGGCATTATATTATTTTAAAAGGGCAACACACTGGTCCCTTTAAAGTCACATATTGTGATGTAGAATAAAGGCATTTTAATTTTGTATGAACATTACAGTGTTTGTATTGGGATATCTTTACCAATGCAGTGAGCCCATCAAGAGTCTGAACCAACCATAGAGTGGGCTGAAACTCCCCTTTTCAAGCTTATTTTTGATATAAAAATATATGTTTCAAGAGTTTCTTCTAGGGCAAACTGAAAAAAACAACCTAAATCAGTGGTCTTCAGTCCTGGCCCTCAGGACCCAGAGTAGCACTGGTTTTCTATCCTACCAGCTAGTTAAGGCATTGACCCTGCATCCCAGCAGTCATTCAGTCTCAGATTAGATGACTGGAAGGAAAGCCAGCAGGGCTCTGGGTGCCTGCTACTGGGTCTGTGAACCACTGGCCTAAATCATTTTAGACTTTCTAAATGAAAGTATTTTATTACATTTTGGACAATTTGCCAATTCAGTCTTCATGCACCATCTGGCTAAACAAAACTGTATAAGACACGGTGGGAAGGCATTAAAAGTAAAGTTTGTGGCCCAACTTTAGGAAGACAAAGACGTGTTGAATAAACCTGTGCATACCCACAATCCTCAGTGCATACACTGAACAGTGCAAGCCTGAACAGATGCTGATCTCACTGGGCTTACAGTGAATGACCTTACAGATGCAGGCAAGTAAAACTGCAGATGGACGGTACTTGTACGTGTGTGTGTGTGTGTGTGTGTGTCTGTCTGTCTGTCTGTCTGTCTGTCTGTCTGTCTGTCCATTGTATGTTTTTATCCAGTCTCATGACTTTTTCAAGTGCTCAAATGCCTTTCCTTCAGGAGGTAATCGCCTCGGTAGGGAACTAACACGACGACAGTGGCTTTGGTGAAATCACACCCCTGTCAAGTTAATGGTCTCACCATGCAAGGTATGACCACAGCCAGGGAAATGAGAAGAGAAAAGAAAGCAGAGGAAAAAAACGGAGTTAATGAAGGTGGACAGAGGGTGAGAGAACGAAATATATCCACCTTTGTTCAGTGATTTCCCATATTCCATTCTGTAATCACTAGCATTTTGATATATTGTATATGCTATTTAATACTGATTATTGTTTTTATTGTTTCATCATTCAGCCAATTATTTAACCAGGCAGCCCCATTGAGATAAAAAGTGTTTTCCAAGGGAGGCCTCGGCGGGAAGCAGCATCATGACAACCCACAAGTGACTGCTAAAATAACATAAAAAGTGTCTTAATCAGGCAAGTGTCTGAGTCCTGTTGGAAGGATGTGCCCCCTCTCTTCTGTGGCAGTTATTTTTTCCTCTCCTTATTCCATTATTGGATAAGTGACACATGGCACGTTTCACAAAGACTCATCAGCACTCTTCTATGGTCAGTAGTTTTACACCAGAAAGCCTGGAAAGGCTGTTTGCATACTGACTCCAAAAGAGGATCACTTGTGTATCAAGACTGATGGACCAAAAGCTGCACCAGAAAATCCAGCTGTTTTATCAGCCTAACTCCCAGCAGCACCTATCTCTCATGCCTTCAGTATCTTTTTAGCATGTAGCAACACTGACAAAATGGGAGTCACAATTTGATGTCATGTTGCATGAATTCTAGCTACTTAATTTCAAGCAGTTTTCAAATACAACCTTTCTCACTTAGTAGCTGCCAACGTGTGATGCCGTCTTAACCTGAGCGGGAAATAAATTTTTTTATCTTTTAACAGAACCAGCGGATACTCTTCACATATTTTCCCTGACACAAGAGACTGAATTTTGTCATAGTATCTCAGCAAAACAACTAAAATCACATAAACCTTGAACTCAAAGTCAGATTTCACTGGGAGCATTTAAAGTGCTGTGGTCCAATGGGAAATTAGCAAGATAAGGTCTTAAAACCCCAGCAAGATATCTGCTAAACAAAGGCACCGCTACTTAATCAGACCACCTCAAGATACTTCATAATCACTTACACACAGTCAAATCACCCTTTTAATCATTTCAACATTAAACAACAGCTATTTGAGTTTTAAATCAATGTCTTTTTACCTAACTCAGTTTGGGGCTTTGAGCCAAGGTTAGCTAGCTAAAAAATGCACTGCGTCCAAAAGGGAAAGAAAAAGCACATGAAATTCTGAGAGATTATTTTCATTTATATTCATTCATAAGTATTTTTGCATCGCCCCAACTTGAGTATTCAGTGAGACCCGAGGGCCATTTTCTTTCCTAATCTTTTTAAAGGATTATAGTAGCTGGCATATTGACAGGCAGCTGCATCAACAGACATCACAAACAGTATAAGTGGCACCCAGCTCTCTCCCACTCTCTCAAGCACACACAAAAGTATAGGTTCTTCTACAATGTTATACATTCCTTTTTTGTTTCAATAGTTTGGTCTGGAGGTGAAAAGACAGTCAACTTGGATGCAATTCCCCTGAGCTCATTAAACACAAAGACCTTTTCAATAAAATGAAAGAGTTCTTAAGAACAACAGAGGCCTTTAATCCTGATCTTATAAAATTAGGGGTAATTGCATTCAAATTTTGAAGTGATCATGGCTAGGCCTTATGCGGCCAACCCACTGTTGGGATCTGAAACCCCCAGCTTTCAAGATGTGACCCAGGGTTCTGGAAAGAGTGGAGCCCCAGGAACCAGAAAGAAACAGAAAAGAGAAACTTGGTTCAGAGCTCTGTTTATACTGTTGTCTTGCATAACTATTTACATGACAAGCTGACACGGTGGCTATTAAAAAACAACATAATTCAGAAACCACAAAAACATGAGCCCACAGCCACTCCAACCTGGCATACAAACAACTCCAACCTGGTACAACAGTTTTAAATATACCCTGGATTAAACCATATTACATTACCATATTACAAAGTACATAGTTACAGCTATCAAACCAAATCAAACCAAAGTTCTTCACTTGGGCTTCACTGTACAATATCTCTACAACAGTGATAATTTTGACAGCTATTTTAGATTTCGTCTTAGTCTTTAGACAAAAATGCATATTAGTTTTAGTCACATTTTTGTCATTTATATCCTTCATAGTTTTAGTCTAGTTTGCGTCCACGAAAAGTCAAAACGTTTTAGTCCAGTTTTAGTCGACAAAATTACATTTTAGTCATCATTTTAGTCAACTTTCAGTCACATTTGATAGTCCATTTTAATTAACAACCTTGTACTACCGGACATTAATTTTAATTTGTAGTATTTAGATGATACAGCGGCTGTTTTGTTGAAGCATGTTTTGTTTAGTAGTGGTGTTTGATTGCATGACGGGAGAAAAAAGGGTCGTTGACGAACATTTTTCGTCATAATTTTGGTTAACGAAATTAACACTGCTCTACAACTACCTGTTGAGGCTAGAATCCATCTTACTTGTGAAGGAAAAAGAAAAACAGAACACAAAGAAAAAGAAAATCACACATTTCCACTCCCTCAGTTCGCACTTAGCCCAGTCAAAATGTCCAGCACCTGGTGGAGCCATGGGGCATTCAAGTGCTTATTGTCGCTTTATGCAGCAATAATTCTGTATCACTTAGGCAAGAATTATTACATTTCTTCAATACACTTCAGCAGCTTTCAATAAATCATGTATTTTGTAAACAAAAAAATGGTTTTCGTGAATCCCCTAGGTTATGTAGTCAACCTCTCAAAACCCCCTGGTCTGAATCAACTAATCACTCAGGGCTAGTAGCTATGCAGCAACCAATCATGGCTGCTCTCTTCAAGCAGGGCTCCTTCCTACCTGCCAGTCATCACATGTGCAGGTCTGACTGGACTATCAGTTGATGGGAAGAAATCAGAATTAAAATTAGAGATCAGATTAGAAGTTGAGATTTTTTTTGTTTGTTTGTTTGTGTTTGAGTAATCACCGAGCTAAACCATTTGCGGAAAAGGCGGAGCAGGCAGGGTCTGAGGGCCCATTCTTATTTTCTGGACCCACAAGTCAGTTTGTAATCTGATTTATTTTGCTAAATATCCATAATAATAGTCTACTTTAAATAAAACTGAAAACTGTAGTCCAAAATAAGCATTTCAGTTTCAGGTCTCAGGAGGGTTCCTCCAC
>OMKZ01024118.1:4654-27930 GCA_900302535.1 Neoniphon sammara
TAAGTCTTCAAAATTCAAACAGTTTTTTTTTTTTTTTTTTTTTGCTAAAATGCACATTCTCAGACAAAAACTGAAAATGGACTTCAGAGTGATTTTAGTTTTCATTTTCAAAGATGAACCACAAACAAAGCAAAGATAGCCTCTTTCAAATTTAAACGTGAAACAGCTTTTGCATTTTCCTTTTTCAATTTGCCAGAGCATGGACTTCATATCAAAATTGATTTATTGAATTTAATAATTCTTTATGACTCAAGTTATGCTTCTACACATGGAAAAATTAAATGTATTGTGGAATTGTGTTATCATTTTACAATTTATAGTAAAATAAGAATCTTTTTACATCTTCATTTTTTGCATCACTTGAATAAAGTTAGCCATTCACTTATGCAAAATCCTGGGTTATGCAAAGGGATTTTTTTTTTATTTGAATGTCTGTTAGCTAATCCAGGCCTTTAAATTAGCATTTTGTACCGAAGTTAATGAAGGTACAGTTTTTCAGTGATTTTTGTGTCTGTTTTAATTGGTTTGAGCTTTAGTGATGCCTGGTATTCTTTGCCTTTTGTCACTTTATTGTCTTAAGGGAATGTGACTTAATCCTGATGTAATTAGAACAATACTTGTTTGCAACCCCTGTTTCTATTACAGGACAAGGACATGGCTGTAGGGTTTTGTGTTAATGAACAAGAGTGTGTATATGCACTGAATTCTATATATGCAATAAACATCTCAACCAATAAAAAAACATGTCTCTATGAACCTCAGTATCAAGTATGAACATGGCTGAGTGGTGTAAGAATTAAAACTCCAGTCTCTTCAGAGGTTTGAGTTTGAATCCCACTAAGGTCAGCAGGGGTTTCAAAGGAACTTCACAACTTAAACAGGGTTTGTAACCCACTCAATACGCACTGCTAGTAACAAGGTTGCTGCTTTAGCCAAGAAACTTTGAAGGAGCATAAACCCACTAAGCTGTGATGAAGTCCCTTAATCTACTTACCAGTAAGACCAGGAACCTGCTGTTATCCTCTGAATTTCTGACTGATGACTGACTAAAGATATCATTATTTCATCAGTGTGATATGCAGGGAATGACAACATGTATTATTTGGCCAGTGTAATAAATTATATTATATAGAAACTTGCAAGATATTATTTGACCAATGTAATCAATTACCAAATGACAAGATATCATGACTTGATTATTGTGGTGGATTATCAGATGCAGGGACTGACTTCATATTATTATCGGTGATTATTAGGCATGAGTCACCAACTATCAGCTTAGAGGAAACATCACTCTGGGGTGAAACTTTATGCAATGTTTTTGTACATGCTTACATGTGTCTTTCAAATAAAATTCTGCTGATCTTTATTTGATCTTTGAGTTCCAGTCTATCAAAGGTAACCAGTTGTAGTGTGGCAATCTTGCCATTAGGTGTCACTGTTGTGTTGCAAAATCTTTCTTTCTGCGCTTCATTAGATTCTGTAGTGTGTGTGTGTGTGTGTGTGAGAGAGAGAGAGAGAGAGAGAGAGAGAGAGAGAGAGATGCTTGAGTTGGATGACCTGCAGATGTAAAGTTGCGGCTTTCTTAGCAGTGATGTACACTAAGCGTAACAGCCTGTGCTAAGACAGAGATCACCAGAAACTGTCAGAAACAATATACATGAAAAGCACTAATCTTGACATTAATTTTTGCCTTTTCCCCCTAAAATACCCAATCCTCATACAGGAATGTCCTTTCTTTCTCTCTCTTTCAGCTCTTATTTGATTGCTTTCCAGCCCTTCCTCTTACATGATTTCCCTGTGTTCACAAGATTATTATAAAATCACTAATCTGACATCCTTATTGGCTGATTGGACTCTTAAAACGTATTCGGCTGCTGACCACACTGAAAGTTGCCCTGAAAACTTATTGATCCACATAACACATATATTTAAACATACTTATATGATTTTTTTTGTAGACTTAAATATGCCACATATATTTAAGTAAGCAATCAAGATTGTTGGTAACATCTGTAATCTGTGCATGAAATCTATGCATGTAATCTATGCATGTCCCCAGTATGGCCCTGTCTAATATTTTCATTACAAAATAAAGAGAATTGAATATTTTTTGCTGCTGCTTCTCCCATATTGGCTTATGCACATAGGCAGTCTTTTGGACCTCCAACCATGTGCCATTTTCCACACACCAGCGTTGAAAATGCAGTTCAGCATTTAAAATAGTCAGCATGCCAAGTTGGGCTGAAAAACAACTGGAGGATAGGCCATCCCTAAAAACACTCAGAGCAACACATCCTTAACAAAGCTAATTGGTATTATTTATTTATTTTTACTTTCCCCCTTCATCATTGGAAAAAAAATGATGTGAATTGGGATGTTGATTTCGTGACAGCCTGACATGAACATAAGGCCAGAATGGGTTTTTGTGCCACTAAATTAATCTTGCAGTGAATTTTACAAGGACACTGAGCAAATACCACAACAAAACCCTAGGCAATATGTATACTATAGGAATATTAGTGTAGTGATACCATGGGAGATTAAAATCGAATAGGTCTTGATAAACTCATTAGTAACACAAACATTTTAAGGCCCTAATGGGAATATTATAGGAGATAAAACAATACCCTACTAGGCCTATAAAGTATGAAAGAGTGACTATAGGCTCACTGGTACCACAGACACACCCCAAAAAACACCATATGAATATACTGATGCCAGAGTAAAATAAATGAATGATAAAAATGAATGAATGACTGAATGAGTAAATAAATTAAAATCACGACGAGGTCACTAAACTAAGATTATGATCACCCCAAACACATCTAAGCCCCCTATTGTAACAGAACATATTAAAAGCATAGTAATCAATGAGTACCATGAACAAACTGTAAGTCCCTATAGATTACAACAAGAATATCAATAGCGACAGTTTGAACTCGTGATCCCCAGTCGAACTTCATTATATTAAAGCAGCAGGTCAGAGGGGACCGGATGAATGGAGCGTTTGTTCAAGCCTTGCTGCAGGTCTGTTATTGTGAAGCTGCAGGAACAGATGGAGCTGGAGGGAGGGATGAATTACAGCCAGGCAGAGATATGGAAGGTATACGGTCAACAAAAAATTGTGGGATCTCTACTTAGATTTCAACGTTTCTTCATAGGAGAACGACGCGTGTCGGACCTACTTGTAATAAAAGTTATACGTGTTAAAGAAGTCCCCCAGCCCCCGTTTGAAAGTTGAAGAGTTTGGTGGTAACATTCTGAAAGTTAGAAATAGAGAACACACGCCGTTTAAAGCACCGGAGAGGGGGGCAGGAGACCAATATAACCCCATAAGCTCCAGGCAGTGCCAGACTGGGGTATATAACGGACAGACGGAGGGAGGGATAAGGAGAAGGAAAAGGACAGGAGGGATTGTTGAAGCCATAGAGGAGGCTGGAGATGACCAGAGAACAGCAGCTTTAAACCTGCGTTAGGTAGAGAAACAGTGAAAGACGGTCGCGGTTGTGTTCTTTCGCCACCGGGACCAACTACAACGTTTTCTTTTTTTTAAAAATTTCACCGACGGTTAAAGCACCAGGTGAGGAGTTTCCCAACTTTGCCTCTTTTGGGAAAGTGGCTTCAGAGATGATAGATAGCGGCTTTTGGTTCGACGTTAGCCCGCTTGTAATTGGACTGTTCTGACTTCTACAACGAAAACTACGTCGGACACAGTTTGGAATTCAAGGTGAGTCGGCCTTACGTCAACTTTAACCAGAAAATAGAGTTTTCATTTTCAGAATGCTCAGTTAGCTTGCCGGGCAGCTGGCATGTTGAACAAGTCAAGCTGCCGAAGACAGCGAGTTAACAAAGAACGTATGGTGATATTGCCTGCAACATGAACGCTTGAAGTCTGTCACTTAAAGAGAAAGAATGTGTATTAATGTTGTGCAGAACAACCAAATTGTTTTACTGCCCTGACTTCAAAATGTCAACTAGTTTGTTTATACCAGTGTCTTCTCTTCGACCAGTAAGGCACAGTGGTGGGCGTATTTTTTCTAAATTTGCTGTAACATAAGTGCTCGATTAACCGTATTAATGCCGAATAAAGGAACGGGTTGTTATTTTAGACGCGTGAAGTTCTGTCGGTCATGCTGATTGGCATATGTGCTTCATAAGTGGACACAAAATTGTTAGATTTGTAAATGGAGATCGGCATGACGCTCTTATCAAACATGACAGAAATGTAGGTTTTGGCGGTAAGGCTCATGACTACGAATAAATATTGTGTTAAGGATCCAACGGGGAACAGCAATTTTATCTAATACAGATTCCTCAGAAAATATATTCATAGAATGACTAAGAATGATTTATTTTGAAAGTTGAAACCGGAAGTCGCGCTTTATATTGCTTAGCTCGACACTGGTTGGTTTCATATATTAATAATTCATGTCAAGGGCATCCTCTAATAATAACTTGGTAGACTAAGTTACAAACAACAGCGGGGCACATAGGAGAAACTGGCAGAAACTACGTTGCAAAGCCGCGAAGCAGTTTACAACCTTTCTGTTCTTTCTATTATCTCTTTATAGTCTTTTTCCTTGCCACATGCTTCACAATACCTTCTCTGACCATGAAACAGCGTCTTACTGTACCAACTGTTAGGTATGCTATTGCTAAACCAGAGTATTTGGCGGCTCACCGTCCAGGCTTTTGATACAACAATACGGGATAATCTTGTTTGGTTGATCCTGCTGCATTAAGAACTAACCAGGCCAGGCTAACCTAGTTAGTTGTACAGTGGCCACAGAAAATCTTAAAGCATTTTCACATGTGAGTCAATATTTTAGGATGATGCTCTGTTTCTTTAAAATTCCCTTGGAAATTCTGAAGTGCTGACAATTCCAGTATTCAGTGTCTTCCCCACAATTTTATTCTTGGCAGGATGGAAAAGCCTCTGAAACAGCACTTAAACCCTCATAAGACTATAAAACGTAAAGACTGAAATCCAGATAAGGTAGCCTGGGATAGTCTAACAACCATTAAATGAAAAATTACAAAAACATTATTATGCCCCTAAAGGCAAACAGCTGTAACTGGACAGCTAATGAAGTTTTCTACATAAAGACAATAAAAATAGCACAATATGAGAATAAGAACAATGGGGGATAAAGACTCAATATCAACACATTTGATACCCATAACCTCTATAAATGATATACAGTTCACTGTTTAAATCAGAAATACTTGAAGCCATTCAGTGCAGAAGATTAAGTAATGAGATTAATAAAATGTGACAAATAAAACATCAGTGCAGGGCTTTCACAGACAGTTCTTCTGTTTTGGTCAGGGAGGAGTCTCAATCAAATTAGGTGGTTGACATGACTGGCTGATATCTGATATTTATTAAAATCCATAAATCACCTCCATATATCAGTCTAATCCTAACACACGCAAACTCTGACAGGCATACAAGGTCATACACACAGTCATTCTCATGTATACATACAGTCTACACATACATTCAGAGATTCGGATAATCTGTACATTCATCCGTCCAGTGTATTTCTGGGATATGCAGTTATATATAATTTATTTGCCATGTATACTGGTTGGTGGGGTTGGGACGATATGCTTATCTCCCGATTTGATACTTTCACAATACTTTGATGCCGACTTGATATGTATTGCGATTCTACGAGTATTGCGACTCTACAAGTTTTGCGATTCAATATTACGATTTTTTACAATTTGTTTTTAACACTAGTCCAAGGGAAAAAGTTGAATCATACACTTGTAGAGACTGTACATCATGAGTCATTCCAAACACTATGCACATCATATGTCGGTCAGTCTTGTTGAGTTTTAGTTCAGCAGTATAATTGCTATACTACTGCATATAAAAATGGTAAATAAAACGTACATATACAATAGAATGAAAATATACTTTTTGAAGTAAACTGCTACATCTAGCTGTTCTGCTCATCAATATACTATCACAATACTTGGTGCGGATTTAAAAAAATCTTAAAAAAAGAATCAACTTTTAGGTTAGCACCCCGTATTAATTAATGTGCTGGAAAAATATATAGTAATGTGATTTTTAACGGGTACAATTTTTAATATTAATGTAAATTTCAGTCTAAGCCCATTTTGAGGGTGATTGCTGTCAAGCAATCACACTATTGTAATCTGACTTTATTAGGGTGATTGCTGTCAAGCAATCACACTATTGTAATCTGACTTTTTAGTGGGCAAGCTGGACGCTTGCACACTTATGTTCCTCCCACTATTTATTATCCATCCATCCATACATCATCTTCCGCTTATGCGGGGCTGGGTCACGGGGGCAGCAGTCTGAGCAGGGACACCCAAACTTCCCTCTCCCCGGACACTTCCTCCAGCTCTTCCGGGGGGACCCCAAGGCGTTCCCAGGCCAGCCAAGTGACATAGTCACGCCAGCGTGTCCTGGGTCTTCCTCGGGGCCTCCTCCCGGTGGGACATGCCTGGAACACCTCCCCAGGGAGGCGTCCAGGGGGCATCCGATACAGATGCCCGAGCCACCTCAGCTGACTCCTCTCGATGTGGAGGAGCAGCGGCTCTACTCTGAGCTCCTCCCGGGTGACAGAGCTCCATCCTTCCCTCACTCGTGAACAAGATCCCAAGATACTTAATTTCACAATAATTTTAAAAATCATCATATGACCACACATTAGAGCAAGTAAAATTAGCCACTGACACCAAAAACTGTAGTTGAAAAAAATTACTGCCTTCATATTTTCACTGAGAAATTTGCCCCTGGCCACATACACAATCAATATATTTGGGTGGGGCTAAAAGTCTTTTTGCAACCAGCCCTAGTGGACAGTAGTGGAACTGCAGCAAAAGTTACTTCCTGGTCGGCTTCAATATGGCAGCCAGCTTCTGCCCGCTTGATTTAGCTGTACCAAATACAAACCTACTTCTGTGCTGAATTTGACAAACGTCCCTTATGTGACATCACCAGTGGAGATATTAAAAAAACTGCTTTATGGGAGGTTTTGGTTGCTGGAGCCTTTTGGGCCTCTAAGTTTCTGCTAGTACGACCCCAAAACATATACAAATATAGATTCTTATTCTCAATGTTTTTGATAGCACAGGCTATGAAATTTGATTAAAAATTTAACCTGCGCATTGCTCTTTAAGGGAATTGAATTTTTCCCCCCACCCCTACTGGTTGGTGTTGGTCACAGTGTATCCGCGGTGAGATCTTCACCTGCCTATGAGATAATATCCAGAGTCATTTAAACACACTTAGTGTCTTCACATTGGCTTTATCTGTCCTGTGTGCTAGCCAGGGCCAGCCTGTGTGTTGACAAGCCCATATTACGGCAGTGAATCAGTCTTATTGGATATATTGTGTGAGTCAGTGGATCAGCCTAGAAAACAAGTGGCTGTGTGCTTGGTAGCCATACAACCTAGGATCTTGGTTGATTGCTATGGAATGAAATAGCAGATATAAACTTACCAGTAGGCATACACTTGAAAATAAACAAGGTTACAGGGTGTATTTAAACATTGGAGGATAAATATAACCTTCAGCTTATTTTTGAAGCTGCCTGCTTTGCTAAATGTGCTCAGAGAAATAACAGAAGACGGGCCAATTCTCATTTGCTCCACTCCACATATGGTAACTGAATAAGGTAACTGAAATAAAAATAGAGGAAAACCTGTGGCTTTTGCTTGGGACGAATGGGTAGACAAGCTACATTATCAGCTACTTGTATTTCAGTCAAAGCCTTTAGCTGTTGATGAATTAAAAGTCTTTGTAGTTATCTGTTGCTGCTTCAGATTGATCCTTTCACTGGAGAGGAGGGTTCAGGATAGCACCTTGACTTCTTCAGTAGGGAATAAGGTTAAAGATGGTAGCTCGATCCCCTCAGTCATCTTCCTGAAGGGATCAAGTTGCCATCCTGCACCTTCTTCCACATTGCTATAATTTAAAACTGCTCTGCATCAAGGCCAAGCACATTTGCTGCTGTGTTGTTACCTAGTAAATATAGTTGAACTTTATATTCCCCACCTGGGTAATTCCCTTCATGGCAATGAAACTAGTTTATGATTTGGTTTTGCAGGCAGTTTTATGAGCAAAAGCGAACAGCCTGCAAAAACTGGTTTATTTTGTGCATCCTGATATTGAGTTTATGATTCAGCCTCCACAAACTTGTCAATAAATTTGAATAATGAATCTCAGATGGGAGCTTACTGCATATCAGCTAGCTGCACTATAAACTGTTCCACAATAGGGTATATGGTGCAGTGTGAAAACATAGCTGCTGAATCAATGAAAAAGCCAAAAAGAACAAGAGACCACACAGAAATCCTCTATGCTGGCAAGTCATACAGCAGCCAACAAACAGCAGGTCGAAACAATGAAAAAATGAAGTTGCACAGCTGCCTGAGACTTGTAGAGGCTATTTGGTTTTGGTTTGGACAATCACATTTTCCTGCTTGTCAAATCTTATGTCATTCATAAGAGCATTAGTTTTGGACTAAGGCCTACTGAGGCCAATTAGAATGCCAATGGAAGCACATGATGCCATTCAGGGGAAACTGACATTCTATCCTGCTGTTGAACAATTGAAAGACTTGGCTGGAGTTTTCTTTTGAGGACAGCCGATGTGCTGCCATGCTCTGTTTGTACATTTTTTCACTTAGAGAGCATTGCACCTGATAATCCCACAATGCAGTTTCATGCATTTCACCAAATCTCCCTCAGGCTGCTTGAGAATGATTATCTCCACTGTCTATAATAAGGACAACACAGTGACTTTCTGTGCATGTATATTGCCTTCTGTTGTCCTGCTTCCAACTTAGATGTATTGTTTGGTATTCACTGAGAGAATAACATATCCATTAATCAAGAACAAGATTAGCCCTAAATTGATGTCATGTCTGACCATCTACAACTAAGAGGGTGGGACAAAGAAAAAGATTCAGTCCAGTTTAGTTTTAATATTAGAGCATTATACACACACGCACACAGAGCTCCAAAACACACACACACACACACACACACACACACACACAGCTCCAAAACGCACACACAGGCAGGAGATGAAAACTCAAGATGAGACAATTTAATGAAAAAGGCAATGTTTTGGTGAAATTCTAAAGTTGTGTCTACTATATATTAACCAGATACCATACGCATTAAGATTTATGTTACTTTACCTCTCAAATTCGTTCCCCACCAGTGCTGAACATTACAATTACATTAACGTTATAACCAGGGGTTTAGCCTTCATTTCAGAAGTGAGGGGCACAGATTGTTCAGGAGCAAGATTATTATTATCCTACAGATATTTCCTTAACCAGTTATAATTTACTATGAAAATGACTATGAAATTATACTCGAAGCCCTGGACTTCCCATATGGCCACCGGAGGCTGTTATATCACCTGAAAGGCTTATAGTTCTTTCTTGTAAGGGATGTAAAGAACATTTTTTCAGTGTAGATTGTCTGTCCAGACAGACTAGTGTGAGGTATAGTCAGTAACTTGCCTGGTTTTCTACTTATCAACTTCTTTTGTCTTGTTACCCAAAGACTTCCCCTGCCTTTAAGAAACTTGTCTGTGATCACAATTTCTTTCTCCCTCCTCTCTCCTGACTCTATTTTATCTCTTTCCTTGTAACAATCTCTTTTTTTCTCACATAACAATGCTTTGCTTTGAATCATCCAGCCGTACTTTCACCCGTACACTGAATAGAAGAGATCCACCGCACATCTCTAGCCCTAATACTGAATTATTAGTGGGCTAGCTGCGAGCGAGAACAATCCCTCTTAGTTGCAA
Source organism: Neoniphon sammara (assembly GCA_900302535.1). Taxonomy (NCBI): domain Eukaryota; kingdom Metazoa; phylum Chordata; class Actinopteri; order Holocentriformes; family Holocentridae; genus Neoniphon; species Neoniphon sammara. The sequence continues at coordinate 14,470 of OMKZ01024118.1, forward strand.
CAACAACAACAACAACTATCTACTACTCCACACACGCCTGGTACAGATCTGCACTCTACTGAGTGACCTCTTGTACTTCCTGATTCAGTCTGTGAACCAGGCTTGTGGGGCAAACACAGACACAATAAAGGTTTACAATAGAGAACTCAGTTTATTGCACCTCTCCATACAGCTGTCACTTGCTGGTTTTACTCCTATTTGCCAGAGATTCATAGTAGCCTAGTATTTGATTGATATGGGTTTATGAAGTCTGATAGTAATACTTTTAGTTTGAAGCTGCTAGTTGCTGATATTTTGTCCCATTATTTAATATCTCTATTGTGTCCCCACAAAACTTTGAGTATTCAGTGTTTCCCCAAGAATGTTTTCCTTGTAAGAGTAGAAAAAGCCTATAAAGCAGCATTTACGCAATCATGGGACATTAAACCCATCTTTACATAGCTGTCTATAAACAGAATTAATCGAACTCGATAGAATTAATAATGATCAATTTCCACAAATGTAATTTATCCACCTTTTGATCTTATTTTCTGCTGTGAGAGGGTGATCTGCAGGGAACCACTGTATCTCATGCAACAATAAATTTTATCTTGTGAATAATAATAGTAATAAAATTTATTTTTATAGGACTTTGGAAAACAAGTGTTACAAAATATTTTACAGTCTAAGTCATAAAGGGTGAGGTATAAGTGGAAAGAAAATAAAATAGGAAAATATAAAAAAGGTGCTAGAAAGCAAAAACAAAACAGTAAATTAAAGAGCTGATTATACAAATAGTAATATAGAAGAGTCTGTTTGTTAAAATGCTTTTAAAGATGAGATTTAAAATAAAATTTATTTTTCTAGGCTGACCATTTCAGGCATGGTGTTCAAAATCTGTAGGGCTCTGACAAAATCCCGTTCACCTTTCATCTTTAGCCTGGATTTTGGACCGTTCATGAGCACCCTCCCTGATGATGTGAGGCTTCACATTGGCTTACAAGGAATTAAAAGGTGTGTTATGTGCTGGAGTCCAGACCACTCAGGGCTTTGAAAGTTTTCAGCAAAAAATTTGAAATCAGTTCTGAAACTGACCAGCACCCAGTGAAGCGAGGCAAAAATGGGCAAAATATGATCCTGACTTTGCACTTAGATACAGTCCAGTGGCTGAATTGTGTACTAATTGCAGGCAGTAGAGAGAAGTCTGCTTGAGAGTTGAGTACAGCAAGTTCTGGTTACAGTAATCTAGATGAGAAGAGACTAAACCATGTAATGTGTGTTTATGTGAGTGTGTGTGTGTGTGTGTGTGTTTGTATGCACATACATATGTCTTGAATGCAAGACACACATTATCCAGTCATAATCATCTCTGCTTTATGTGACTTCAACACTGAGTGCATAATTGGTACCTTTGAGGTTGCTTGTTAATTGTGCTGACTTTGCCAATCTGACCTGGCGAAGGCACAGCAGATAAAAACTAGAAGGAGCAATCAAATGCATGTAAAGTAAGAAGAGCAAGGGGCCAAGGATTGTCTGGGCTTGAAAACGGGTCTAAAAGTAAGAAGATGCAGATGAATCTTTCCAGGAGTGGTTAAATTACAGCATGTTTGAAACAAGTGGGGGCTGAACCAATGGTTAAGGACTTGTTTATAATTGGTAGGATGTTGGGACCCACTGTTTCAAGGTCCACTTTTAGTAAGATAATTAGGATAGTGTCCAGATGACACAATGTGGATTTCACGTGAGATGGGTTTTTTTGTTAAAGCAAAAGAGAAAAAAATGTTTGAAATGACTCAGAACTATGGTGCAGTCACATCTGAATTCAGTCTGTGGATTTTCTTCGCACACAGCACCGAATCCGAATGTGACAACAGGTGCAGGTGGTCTGCTGGCAGCCGGAAACATTTGAGTAGCAGTAGTACCAGTAACGGTGATCCAAAACAAAAGGAGCAAGCATGTTAAATAAAAATGATTCAAAAGCATTTCATTGCTGTATTAGTGTCTCATAACTGAGTGCAAGCCAGGCTGATTGCCATTTATGTTGTACTCTATAATCTGCCAGTGTTGTGTTGTATAGCACCTGGTAGTGGGACACAGCCAAAACAGAACTCATCCATTGTTTTGACCACTGAGGCAAGATGTGTTTCTGTTGGTTGTTATGTGCTAATTCGCAGGTCAAAGTTCAACAAATGTGAACTCTGACCTTCGCCTTTGCGTGTGGGCGATGCGATATGTTCCGCTGCCGGATGCGACTACTTTTTTCGTTGGTCGCATGTGTTTTTTTAATTGGTATGTATGGGAAACGCAACGAATTTCTGTCTGGGTTTAGTACTAAAGTGATCGCCCCTTTAGGGATGCACCGAACCTTTAGCCAACGAAAATATTCAGCCAAAAACAGCAAAATATAACACATTCGGTATTTGGCCGATGCACCATTAATGACTGACTGCAAAGAGAGAAGCAACTCAAAAGACGTGGTCTTGTCACGTGTGTGTCTGTCTACACCGTGGTTAATCTCACAAATAAATTGCTGGACCAATCAGCCTAAGCTTTTTTTTTTTTTTTTTAATCCTTTTGTGGCCATGTTCGTTCTGAACGCGGGTGAAAAAATCCAGGAGGTGTGTTGTGTTTTCTGGGCGAGTTTATAAAACACACAGCTGATGAAGAATGTCAACAGAACACAGAGCAGACACACGGGAGAACAACACTGTAAAAAGTGTCTGAGGCTAAAGGAATCTGCCAGCAAGCGGGGGTTAAAATAGGTTCAATAGCCTGATGTTCCACCAGTGTATAAAATGAAGTGTAAAAGAGCAAACATTGACAAGCATTAATCAAAACCAAAATTTATTTAATTTATGCAATGGTACAAATTGGGAAATAAATGAAAAAAAAAAATACCAGCATTCGGTATCTGGCCAAGTGTTTCCTTATATTCAGTTTTGGCTTCAGCCAAGAATTTTCATTTCAGTGCATCCCTGCTCAGAATGATACATCTGCATCATATCTCTCAGTGGACAACACTGTGTCACATCCCAGTTTTACTTAAAAGGACAATATTGGCCCCATCTATTAGAGGTAGATGGAGTTAGGAAAATTATGGGAACGAGAATTACAGTCTTGAGTCAGCCTCAAAAATCTCAAGGTAAGACCAACCTGAACTCTTGCAGCCCTGAGATCTCTGAGTGTAAGTTATTTCAGGTCAGAGCAACACTTGCTGTTAAAGGGAGGAGGAAGGAGGAGAAACTTGAAGATTTCACACTGCTGGGCTATAGAGCAGAAACTGGAGAAAAATTACAGCAAGGAGGGAATTAGAGTAGGTGAAGAAGAGAAAGAGCAGCAAAACAAGAGGGGAAATCAAGATGGGAAGGTAGAAAATCAGGTTTGACTTAGTGTTTCTGACAGGTGATACTGACAATTTTTTGGATCGAAGCCGCTGATGGTTTTTAGTTTTTTGCCAATATACAGTATTTTTAATTCTGACCATTTTGATGTTGAAAAATCCTGAAACTAATGATTATTCAGTGCCCCCAGAATTTTAGGATGAGGCAGCTTTCAATGAAGGTTGAGTGATTTCTCAAATATTCAGAAGGGTGCTCTGGATCAAAGTGAAACCCTGAGGGAAGTCACTGGAGCAGCTTGATTAAAGTAATTTATTAGGTGCAAGCAAGACTAACATTTCATTAAGACTAACTAATGTTAGTCTTGCTTACACCTAATAAATTACAACCTGGCTGCTGTCTGATTTAACAAATGAAGCAACAAAAGGCCCAAAATAATATCACTTCAGTGGAGAACGCAATCAGTCCCAGTCTTGCATTTCCAGAAATGTACTTATCTCGTGCAGCCAACTGAGCACATGGAAAAATATCAGCAACACTTGGTGAGGACAGAAAGAAGGAAGAAGACAGTGAAGAGGAAGATAGGTGATGAGAATACAAGGAGCAATGGGGAGGAAAAGAGGAGGAGAAAAGAATGGAATACAAAATGGAGAGAAGGGTGAAGAGCGAGGGATTGGGAAGAAGTGGGTGAGAGACATGAGGAGAGCAGATGACCGGAGGAGGAGGATAAGAAAGAGGAGGTTAAGGAGGAGGGGGAGCAGGATGAGTAGTAGTATAAGCATAAGGAGGAGGTGGAGTATAAACACAAGGAGGAGGAAAGGGGGTTGGAGTATAAGCATATGGAGGAGGAGGAGGCTGGTCAGGAGCAGCTGGTGCTGTAGTCCTCAGCCAAGGCAACAGTTAACCGATTAGAGGCTTTACTTCTAAATATAGAGCCAGAGCCAGCCTGCTGCTGCATAGACAATGACTACAATGATACATCAACACTTACTGTCTGCTGGGATGTTTCAAATACTATTAAGAAGGCAGTGGCTGAAAGTAACTTTATAAAGTGAACCAAGTGATCAAACAAAAGGAAGTAATTTTTATCAGCCAAAAATAACTAATGTATGATTTTTCATAGACCCATGGTATCATGCATATATGCAATGAAATTTTAATCAGGGAAGACAAATGCGATGCACAAAACCAGATATTTACAATTTACGAGAGCTTTGGTGTTTACCCTGTTACAGAAATAATTTGTACAGGGCAAAATCCTACGAATAAACTAAATTCTGGTGACATCCATGGGGAGCTATAGAAGGGGCCACTGCTGCTGGTGGGGCAAAGCAGCTCAGAACCAGAATACTGTATTGATCCCTGAGGGGAAATTGAGTCAGTTGCAGTTGCTCCCATTGTAGAACAAGTAATTAAATAGAAATAGGAAATAAGATGTATGCTAGAGAATATGTAAAAATATGTACACTGTACTACAATATATATCAATCATAAATAAACAAATATGGAATATGTAAATACATAGAATATGTGCATCACCCTACAATAAATACAACCGTATATATAGAAATAAGAATAAGATATATATAAAAGTATGTGCAACATTCTACATCATGTGACAATACTAATACTAATAATAGTGCTAATACTACTAATAACAACAGTAATGAGGCTAGGTACGCTTGGTTACATAATCTGGCAAGCAGAAGTACTGGCCAACAGAAAGCCCAAGCAGATAACTTAGTGTGTTCATTTTATGGTTATTGATTATTGAATATTGTGAGCCAGAAACCTTGTATGCTAAGAGAGAGTGTGGTTTGCTTCTCTCTCTCCACATAGCCGCCAACATGTATGTTGAGAGCCAGTTTGTTTACTCTTCAGTTTAGGTGTAATGAAGTGTCAGGTTTTTCCATCCAGATTCCCTCCATGTTCTTGAATTTGTAGTTGTGTGTTGTATTACACACATATCAGGCCGCCACTTTTGATGTAACTGTTCAACTGAGTCAGGAGCCTTTTTGATGGAGAGCCATTTAGGCTCGTGACTGAGCCTCAAAAAGGGCTTTCGTTTTCGAGATACACCTACCAGAGGTAGAACAAAACACAACGTTTTATCGCATCCCTAGGTCTGCCGTAAATGAATTCTGGATTCTTGTATAAAAATGCAAAAGTGGAGAAAGTGGTCCATGTTTTGATGTACCTGGGCCAGTGACAAATAAGGGTTGGCAAAAATCTTTTAAAATCTTGTTTTAAAAGCATGCATCAGGTTTGTTACAATATACATTTTATATTCATGTTGGTTCCATGTCATTTGAAATGACATTTGTACCATTGTTTACAAAAGGTAAGACCGAAGGCACCTGAAAATGTCAAATGGTGTAACCACAAAAGAATGAGAAATATTTAATATTTTATTCAGCTAGAGCGCATGTAAGTGCACTAATAAAAATAACTATTTCATTTTAAAATATAACATAAAAATAGATTTTATTAGGATCATCTCTAAATTTAAATTGTATGCGTTTTTGCAGTATTGAGCAGGACATATGCTGAAAACATCTTGTTTTCTCAATAATCTTTGACAAATTATGTAAAAAACTTTCAAAACATGTTATTTCACTGCAGAAGAGGAATAAACAGTATTTTAAAGATGTAAATTATATATATATATATATATATACAAAAACAACAAAAACAAAGGTGCTTAACACAACCAATCCGTATGGGACATTTTAATAGCTCCTCCATCGTTTGTGCTATAATTATGAATGATGGCTTGATAGATAGATGTGACAGTGCTGCATCTGGCAATACCACTTGTGTAACTTTAGCATTCATAATCACTGAAAATCAGTAGAAAATATGCGGGGTGTCCAAATCATCTCCATGTCTGTGTCATTACTGTTGGGGAAAGTGTATGCAAAACTTGTAAGGCATTTGTGTTAAAAACATGACATCAGCACACTGGTAATGTGATATAATGCCTGCATATTTTCTACTGTTTTTCAGTGATTATGAATGCTGAAGTTACACAAGTGGTATTGCCAGATTCAGCACTGTCACACCTATCAACCAAGCCATATTAAAATGTAAACGAGTACTTTGTTGATAAATCCTTTTGTGTGTGTGTGTGTGTGTGTCCGCCTACTTTAAGCTTGTGCTTATGTGTCTATATATGCAACATACTTAAACCAATTCACATCTCCTTTATTTTGTGCGTAGATGTACATCACAACTACAGGTATAGCACATTTAAGAGCTCTGTGGACCTCTGATATGAATCTAGGCAAGTTGTCCCATATGGATTGGATGTGTTAAGCACCTTTTTTTTTGTTTATGGGGTACATCAAAACATGGACCAATTTCTCCACTTTTGCCGTAAAATATTTTCTGGTTCATTTACAGGAGACCTTAGGGATGCCAAAAAACATTGTTGTGTTTTGTTCTACCTCAGGTAGAGATATTCTTAAATTTCAGCATCACTCCTACTAGCCTAATTGTTTGTATTTCATTCTACCGATGTCTGTCTGTCTGTTTATGATTGGCTAATGGTCTGAGAGTGTATGTGACCAGCAGGGACCAACACCAAAGACTATTTAAATGTTGTCATCTTGTTGATTGAACCATCAAAAACACGTTTTAGTGTTAGTTTTGGTGCTTGTTGGTAATTTCAGAACCTGATAAAGACATTTCTGTTCTTATTAGACTTTGGATCAATCTGTTTGAGGAGCTTCATGCCGGATAGATCACTATCATCTTCAAAATCACATATTAGTGAGTTTTAAGATGGGATTGGCAGACTGATAGTGACCTGATCCTTTCATGGTTTACTTTGGCTATAAAAATTATCCACCCCCATAGACTCTGCACATTCTGTTGTCCTATGAAATTTTATCAGAATGCACTTTTTGTTCATTTTAGTCTGAATTCTATGCCAAGTATTCTGTTCTATCAAAGTGAAAACAAAACTGAAGAAATTTATCTGACAGTATAAAATCAAATAAGATATCTCGGATGTCACACTATATTTAGTGGTTCTGCATAATGTTTTCCTTTCAATTGTTTTTTAATTTGTCTTTATCGCTAAAACTCTGGGTTCCTTCTGTGGATCTTAATGGGACTCAGTGGGATTTTAAGGTGTTGACGGGACTTCCCATCACAATACTTAAGCACAGTGTGGGATATATGGTTAATTTATGGATGCCAGTTGAGGCCATGATTGCCTCATGTTTTGACACCATTCCACAATACGTGACAACAAATGAGTAAATACCTACATCCTACTCGTAAATATCAGTGAGTCTGACGTTAATGTGTTTTTTCTCAGTCTACAGCTTGTAATTATAGTACATCCATCAAGATATGAACATGCCGTTGTCTACCCTCCTTGTCCCTTGAGCTGCTTTCAGGAGCCAGGAGAAATTTAAAAGCTGATAACTGCCCTTCGTTAGAGCATATATGCATTCAGACCAGATACCCGTAATGTGAAACAATACAGTTTGTATTGTGGAGCAGGAACAATTTTGGAGATTACTTCCTATTTTGTGCTGTAAAGCACAATCGTGGCTGTGCTACAAAGCAGTGAAGATTTCCTGCCAAATCTGACCCAGTGACATACAATGTTAAATATAGTCTAGAGCCCAATCATCTCAGCAATGTTGTTGTTTGTTTACAGTAATTATATTATGTCTCAAGATCATAGAGCTAATTTAAAAAGTAATTCCGGTATTTTTGAAGCTGGTCCATATTTTCTCCTGTATTTGGGTCTAAATGATTAATAGGAACAAAAAGTTTTGAAACCGGTTCAGTATTGAGCAAGAACGCTATAACCGGCAACCGTGAAACACAGCTGTAACGTAATCCAATGGGGCAACTTCTCTGTGTCAAAGTACGTCCACTAAAAGTGCTTGTTTTTACAACTGACAGGCTCAGATTAATATTATACGTAAGTATCTGACAACATTATGGAAAGTGCTGGCACTCAGTCCGCATTACCTTCACTCTGTCTGCAGCAGGTCTCCACTCTTGGAACAGCATTTTTCTTTAGGTTTTTCTAAAGTGCTTTGGTATAGGATTTCTTCTCCTCTTTGGGTGGCAGTAGTGATCCAAATAGTCACTGCAGACCCAGTGGCCTGTGAGGCGTGGTGTCCGGACAGGAGCATTAGCATCCATTTGTACCACACAACTAGCCACAGCTTCAGCGTGGCCCAATCCAACAACTGTAGTCTATGAAAGCTGCGTGAAGAGTGGCACGACATTCTGTTGGCACAACTCGGAAATGTGCAAACATGAACCTCTGTTTATTTCTTTAATCTTTAAATAACACTAAGCTACGCTTTCTGAACTCCAACTCTGTAACATTTCCACTCTTCCTCAGACGGCTCTCTCATGTTTACACTGTTGTCTTCCTGCAGTAGCTCACCTCCCATGAGATTTCAGAGCGAGGCTCCTCCTTGAGCCAGACTACTGTTACACACGTCCATCTCTGTACGGATGCTTTCCATAATGTTGTCTGACACTTCTAATAATAATCTGAACCTATCAGTGGGGAAACAAGCACTTTTAGTGGATGTACTTTGACGCAGAGAGGTTGTCCCATTGGATTACATAAAAAAAAAAAACCTGAATTACCCTTTAAGGTTTATTTATGTTAAAGAATAGTACAGAATAATAGTACAAAACCATTGCATAAAATGAACATTGGTTACATTCAATCTAATGCCTAATGAGTTCACATGGTGACGATTAAGCATACCACCAACCGATACAACCATGCATTTTGTATGATGACAGACGTTGGAGAGCAGGTGTGTGGGGTGACATTTCTTTGCTAGTGCACACTACAATCGACCTTACATCAACCACACTTAACAGTTTCAACTGGAACTTTGTAATTGAAATTATGGCATGGCTTATTACCTCGTCTGATGATTCCATGACTCAGCGTTTTGTGTCTTCTGTTTTTCTGTTGCATGTGAAGACTTAAAGGCAGGCCATTGAGTGACCTGCATGTTTATTTTTCAAGCAGCGTTTAATTCATTGACAAAAGAGAGAGACAAAGTTCACTATTGCAGGTATAAAATGTACTGTTATAATGCTACATATACTACAGGAGATGAAGAAAGCAGTGTGCAGCTTTTTAAATGAATCCAAAATAGTTTTCCCATTTGTATTTTATTCGGTCATTACACAAAATGAAACACACACAAGCTCCCAAGGTTTATATCATGTTGGACTTACACTACTTTGAAAGCTGATGCAAAATTAACCAGGTTGCAACAGGTGTACTTACTTTTGCCCACAAAATTGATTAGCTAAGGCAGATTTTGTTTTCATAAAGCTTTAAAAGCTAAGATTAGTTTAGCCTATTATGTCCAGTGATCCCTTGTAGCGTCTAATAACAACCGTCAACTTTAAATGAACTAAAGCTCTGCTATCAATCTCAGTGCTCTCAGGACACTTAATCCTTCAAATCCTGGAAAAAGCTTTAGTGAGTAAATGAGTACAAACATGAAGGGTAGGAACCACAGAACTTGAATGGATAGAATGGTCATTCTCATTCAAATAAACGCTTCAGGATGAGCAGTGGCCATTTTTATGTATACCGCTGCCATGGTACCGTTCGGCTAAATTCTGATTTGTGGCAAGTTGCTGAGTCTCTGATGCGAGCGAGGCAAGAAGTTTAACAGCAAAGCAGTGGAAAGGAGTCTGCTCACTCAAGCTGTCACTCCTGCCACCACACATAGCGGTGGTGATTTTTTGTTTTTTAAAGCAGGTCAGGCAAAAAGTTTTGACATCTTTGCACAGTTGAGTAGAAGTGGTCAGTTGTCGTAGTGTAGAGTTAACGTTAATCACGGTTTCAGCCGGCGTCCCTTTGCTGTTGAAAGTTAAAAAGAAAATTTCAAATCCACTGAAATTCAACTAAACTAACGCAGTTTCAAGCAATAAGGAGTTATATTTAGTGAAAGGCATTTTTGATGATACGTACAAGCTAGGTTTGCTAGTTTGCAGTTTTTGACTGGAGGAGCTAACAGGAGAAACGCAGGTTGCATTCCGTTCCACGCTGGGTGCATTCCGATTGCCTAGTGGTACATTGCAAAACTAACGCTATTAAAATATATATAACGTGAATAAATGTCACTTGATTAACTTACAAGATGTACAGTGTCATTCTTCACATTCTTCATTCACAGATTAATATAATGCCAATTCACATATTATTATATAACATTACATGCCGATTATTTACAGATTATACAATAGCCTACAGCATGTTGAGTATTTATCGATTATTGTTTGTTTATTGCGCTCCAGCAATGCGCAATGACTGATGGGTAATCTTGCTTGTACACTTCTGGCGAACTGATGAACCGTTGTTCAGTTCTTCCCTACATAGTTTGCAGTTCCCTTGGAATCTCACTTAACATGGCTGAATACCCTGTGTAATCCACTTCACAGGGAACTACTAGGCAATCGGAACGCACCCACAGTCTTTAATAATGTTTTGTTAATCCTGTCACTGATGTCAGATTTCAGTTGAGTTTTGACAGCTGTCTGAGTGCTGCTGTAACACACCAGGACACAGATTCAAATGTTAACAATTATTTTAGTCATTTCTGCAGTCAGTCTACAGCCACAGCACAACATATCTGTGCAGTTCTCAGGTGTGACACTTTACAGTTCTACTGAATTGAATTGTCGCTATAGCAACTAACCATAATTGCCATTTTGTTGTGTACCAGCCAAATGACCGCAACGAACAGTGCAATCCATTCATTCTATCCATTCAAGTTTTGTGGTAGGAACCTATATGAATGAGATGTGGCCATGTCTTTGACAACCTGGCCTTTTAGCTTATTAACCATGGGCCTTGATATAAACAGGCTGGAAAAATAATATAATAATTGATCTCGCACCTTAGCCTTGACACATACTTATCCTGACTCATGGCCAGTTGACACAACAATCAATCAAATACTCATACATGTACTAGGATTCACACGAACATTTTTGGATTGAAATTGCTGTAAAAAGTTTAGTGACCCTCCTTCTGTATTAATACAGCAAATTTAATTTCCCTTTTCAGGTTGACTTAGGTCATGTTTAAAGGTACCTCATTCTAACTTTTTGTGTTTGAATGGTGCAATACTAATAAACTGGCCATGCCTGACCTGTGATACTGCCTCCTGATTGCTTCAGACTGATAATCAGCTGATAACACTTGGGTTCATGTTGTTAACTGTTGCATAAAGTAGATAGTAGACTACTAAAAAATGTTTTGCTCAAGCTTAAAGGAATACTCAACATTTTGGGCTGACTTACCCAGAATGAGAGAAGATGCCCGATAACATTTTCACCCCTGTACATCCACTGCTTCAGTTCTGATGGTTTGCATTTTGTGTTAGCTTAGCATAAAGAAGTCTAATGACAGGAGTCATTAGCCTAGCTCTGTCAAAGTGAAAAAATAAACCTTTAAGCAACTCTGAAGCTGTCTTAGTTACACAATGTATTGTGTGGTACACAGTTACATGTCTTGTAACTAAAAAAAAAAAAAAGTCATTTTAGAAGTTAGATGGTAGGAACTTAAACTGATGAACACCTATGTTCAGCGGTTATAGTTCATACCATCTATAGTTCCTACCATCGATATTCTCCTAAAATGACTCTCATCTTTTTTTTTTTATTCTAAGACATGTATTTCAAATACACGACACATTGTGTATCATGACATAGTCAAAAATGTATAGCAATCATCTTGTGACTGATGTGATTATGTTTATGATTATGGTTAGCAATTCATAAATAAACGGTTCAAATGGATTCTTTTGCGCAGTAGACATTGTGGCTAGCTAATAAAATATGATTATGAATGACATTAATATGAACGTGATAAATTAGAGAAAAAAAAACAATCCCGGTATGTTCCAATGGGAGATGACACAATGTGTGAATCTGCAAATGAATATACCTAAAATACACTAACATTTTCTGTTAATACAGTCAGCTCAGTCAGAATGTTTTAGAGAGATGACTTTTGCTTAGTGTTGCAGTAAAATAATTAGAACCATGTCATTGTTTCTCTCATAACTTTATTTTATCCTAAATATAATAGCCCAGTTTTACAGTTGTAAATTTTCAAAATTCCAAAACAGCATCAAAAAGAATATGGTAAAAACAGAAAAAATCCCAATGTAATCCCAGTGAGAAGAGACGAAAATTATCGCCCTATTATGGCATATCATAGAAAACTAAAATTAGGACTTGTGCAATATCAGGCTTAGCATACTTGGTCTAAATTAAAGATACAGTTAGCATGATTTTCTTTTTTTGATATACCTTTGTCAGTGCTGACTGTCCCCTCCACAATCAATCAATCAATCAATCAGTCAATCAATCTTTATTGTCCCGTGAAGGGGAAGTCAGACTAGGATAAAAAATTAACCACATATCCACCATAAATAAATAAAAAGTACGCAACAGGATGGAATTCAGTATGCATAAACCATTGAAAAGAAATGTAAAAACGAATGTCATGGTCATAATGTTACTTCCCACTTCGTGGCTTTTAATTTATCAAGAACCATAGACATTGAGAGTAAGGAGTGTTTGTGACTCTTAAGCCTCCTACAGGCTCTCCGTTTTTTTCCACGATATTGTTGTCATGGACGAACCTTGACAAAACTTGACCAAATGTTTGGTCATTAGTTTAATCAGTGATCCTAGAACACACTGTGTGGCATGTTTAGCGACAACCAATTTGGGCCAGCGCAGCCAAATAAAAGTGTCATTATGACAGGACAGCCATTAAATTTTTAGTTTTAAACATTATACAGCTCATATTTTATGAATAACAATAATCCTGTGCTTATAATCAACACAATACTTTAAAAGTAATTTTTACTGTTTTTATAGCCCCAAAAGCTAGGTTTTAGCTAACCCTGTTTGAAAAGAATCGTTTGGAATTCAAACCTGACTCATGACGTGTCCGGGGGTTTTAACCTCTCTCCAACTCACAGATCACAGCCTCGCCTTTTCACTTCATTCCTGTCAACTCTCCCGTTTTTCCTCTCCCGCTGTCCTTCCATTTGGTATTTCCCCCTTTAACATACTGTTTATTAATAATCAGTTAATGGACACGAGCAGGCTG
>OMKZ01024130.1:4292-18418 GCA_900302535.1 Neoniphon sammara
CACACACACACACACACACACACACACACACACACACACACACACACACTGGCTCTCAGTAGCAATACCAAACTCGCAGCGCTCACCAATCTGGAGCACTTTTCCCCATGGGCCTGCTTCTTTGAGGCTGTGTCTGTGTGTGTGTGTGTGTAGTGGCTGAGGGAGCGATAGGAAGCATAGCTGGGATACTTATGCTCTTTATAATGTTTTCTGTAATGTTTCTGTAGTTTAATATTTATGCTCAGGTAATGAAATATTATGTCACATCTGAGCTTCCCCAAAGAGCAGATCAAGTCAGGAGAGGGCAGTCAAGTCTTTCTGTCTGATGTCGGATTGTAATGTACGCACATACACACACACACACACACACACACACACACATACACACATTCTTTCTGCCACTTCATTGGAGATCTTCAACTAACCCCACGTGCCGTTGATTTGTGAGCTCAGCCGATTCAGTCACACAGGCCCACAGTCATTTAAAATAACTGCTCAGGTGGGAACAGGCGCATGTGTGGGTGAGTGAGTGAGTGTCTGTGTGTGTGTGTGTGTGTGTGTGTGTGTGTGTGTGTGTAAGGCAACCTTGGTGACTTCATTCCTTTTAGTGGCTGAAAACTCAGTCCACACCTGTTCAGCCTACCGTGCTAACTCTCTCAAGTGGTCTCAGTCACGTTAACGCTTTGAACTTCACACACACTCACAGACACACACACACACACACACACACAGAGTCCATCTGCTGTTTAAACTCCAGTAGAACCCAGTAAAGCTAGGATTCATTTTTATGTAGTTGGCTCCAATGCGGCCCAAGTCGAAGGCTCTGTGCCGCTACGGGCTTTTGCACCTGGTAAAGTGGCTGTAACCAGCTTAAATGGCAAAGCTGATCTCCTATTTAAATTGCTGTGATTCACAATCTCTCTCTCTCTCTCTCTCTCTCTTTGCTTAGCTGCTCGTTTCATCTTCCACCCCGTCATCTCGTTGTTGTTGTTTTTTTTCCATTTGCACCTCTTTCTCTCCATTCTTCCGTCTGTGTGTAATGATGTAATCAGGATCCTAATGTATATACAGAGAGTGATGACTATAGGAGGAATTTAATTTAATCCTGCCTTTGCTGTTGACATGAGAGATAATATATGACAGTGTTTCCCACCAATGTGGCCACAAACACATGAGGATACATATGCCTAATACAACATGTTTTCTTTTGGCAGAGGATGGCTACTATTGGTGCTTTCAGACCCAATCTTATTAATTGTGTGTGTGTGTGTGTGTGTCTGTGCCATATAAAGAGTTTCCACTTTGTCTGAGACTCTGTTTCTCTCATATGAACACATTTTACCCCTCTTGTTTGTCTTTTTTGACGTTGTCTTTTCGTGAGCATTCAGTCTTTAATACTTAAATCTGATTACACTGTGGGGTTTTGGACCTGCGCAACTTTTGTTAGCTCCCATACAGATAATCTGTTACTGTAGCATTGTCCACTCTGCTTTGTTTTTATCAAGAATCTCACAAAAACACTGTGAATATGTCAATGCACGCTATTACTGTCCAGAAATGTTTTGCATGTTACCATAATTTCCCATCTGCTTCAGTATGTGGAATGGTGGACTTTTCTGGATAAGGGTCTGCTTTTAGATTGCGAAGTGTGTGCGTGTGTGATCGTGTGTGTGTGTGTGTGTGTGTGTGTGTGTGTGTGTATGTGTGTGTGACCATGTACGGGCCCTGGACGGGTCCTATATGGAAGCAATTACTGGCAGCGAGGGCCCTCAGACACCCACAGTGCCTCTCACACTGGGCCAAACGGAATGTACTTCCCTCCCCCTTTCTCTCTCTCTCTCTCTCTCTCTCTCTCTCTCTCTCTCTCTCTCTCTCTCTCTGGCTTTCATTTGCTTTCTCTCTTTTGTGGCTTTGTTGATGGCAAAATTCACAAAGAGAGCAATCTTTGTATTATATCTGGTAATGGCTGAGTGGAGCAGAGATGGCAGGGTAAAGTGCCAACTGTGCCCTCCTACGCGATAACATTGTCATGTTAGATTACCCATCAGCCTGTTGGCACTGCCCCACATCTCCTTGAACCTGCATCCCTACAGAAGAGAAGCCAACTGCTAATGGTGTTTTTCTTCAGAGTGCTGTTGTCTACATGCTATACTGTGTGATATCACACTCTCTACCCCCTATTAAAGCTCTCGTTTTGTAGCATGTTGGCCAGAAGAGATTAGTGTGTTCTCTATGCCACAGTGTTTGCCATTTATTTTCTTCAGCTTGCTTCTTAAAATATATGCCTGATGGCAAATAATGACATCTTTCCTCTATAATTAATAGCACATAAAGCAAATATAAAAACACAGCTGACAACATGGTAATAGAGCAGGGCTGTTCAAAATGCAGAAACATAAATGAGTGATAAACCACTACTGTGTTGATGGGGTGGAACAAGGGAAGGAAATTTGCCGTAGACTTACTGTTCTGGGTGCCATTTTCAGACTGAGGCATGATGATACAGTTTCTCACACCATGGTTATAGAAAGTGCATGTTTTTCAGTTATATTTCAGTGGTTTGCACATCTCCTCCACACTATGAACCTCGCAACACTCCATGCCGAACATTTTTTTTTCGTCCATTTCTTGGTTTTCAGCAATGTGTTGATGCCTCTATGAGAATGATATAACGTTTCAATAAGGTGTTAACTAGGTTCTGGACATTCTAAATACAAACAAAAATAGCCATCTGTAAAAGAGTCAGTAATTATCTCTCCTCAAGAGCTTGAAAGGGTATTTACATCACTGTACAAACTCATCACTAAAGATTTTGTAAAAGCAGATTTGTAAAACCCTTTTTAGAAACCTTTGCCCCTTCTCCTGTCATACTCTGTGCATGCCGCTGTAGATTTTTTTTGTGTTATAATAATACAACAAAGGATCTTAAGAATAGACCTGAACTGATCACTGAGGGGATGTGAAATATTTTTAGAAGAAAGATCATAAGAACAGGTTATGAATGTTCATTTTGTGGAAATGTGAATAGAAATGTAGATGTGAATAGAAAATGAAAAATTAATGTGAAAGCTTCGAGTCAATGGTCATTTTAGGTCATTTATATTCCTTTATGCAATTCTTAATAAGCTATTAGACTGATTACCAGCGTGGGATGACGATATCCCTCATGTCATAGAGCCATAGTTACACTGGGCGGCAGGTGATAAACAACTCCTGTCATATGACTGAGTTCATTTCCCACTGAATTTGGGTGGGCTCCAAAACAGCTTGGGATACTAATGCAGTAGGTGTGCAGAGTGGAAATTGAAAATCCTCTTTGGCACCTGCTGGGTTTTTCTGAATTACATTGATCCCTCTTTTGGTTTCCTTTACCTGCTAAAGACTGTGTAAACATACCACTGCTGAAGTTCAAGTAAAGCAATTAAATTTAGAATTGTCTGAATGTGAATTTTCCAAACATTAAACCATACAGCACACGACTTTTGGGCATATATTAAAAATTGTGGAGAAAAAAAATAGTATCTAAATTGTAGAACTGATAACTGCCGATGGCTCATTTTTATTTAAGCCATACTGAAAATGAGTACACATTTTGTAGGCTCTCCATAAGCACTGCATCAAAAAACTGTCAAACGGTGAAGCTGCACAAGCATGTGAAGATAATGCTAAGTTGACAATGACATGTAATACTCCAATTATCTCTATTGTTTGTGGGGTAGTTAACAAACAAAAAGCCATCCATCCAGCAGAAGTGGCAAAAGTACACACATTCTTTACTCAAGTACAGATACTTGTGTAAAAAAAAAAAAAAAAAATCAACATCTTTACTCAAGTTAAAGTCAAAAGTAGAGGCTCTGAAATGTACGGAAAGTATAAAAGTAAAAAAAAAATAGCCCACTGAAGGACATCTCTACAGCCCATTTTTCAGTTACAGTTTCCTTTTTTTATTTTTACCTGGGAAGGTGCCCAATGTAAAGTAAAAATAACCGATGATTTCCCATTAATGCAGTAAAACATAATGAGTCTGTTCTGAAAATGTAAGGAGTAGAAAGGACAGATATTTATGTTAAAATGTAAGGGCTAGAAGTAAAAAGTTGTTAGAAAAATAAATGCTTAAGTACAGATGCCTGAAAAATTTACTTAAGTACAGTAACTAAGTATTTGTGCTTTATTACTTCCCACCTCTGTCATTTCTGCCTAAACTACCATCTATCTATTTTGCTAGCTTTTGCATTGAATTGGATAGATAATAGCATAACGAGTTATTTTTCCATTTGTAGACAAGCATGTCCGTGCACAAGCATGTGCATGTGGGCCTGGCCCCACACAGTTGACAATGATGTTAATGGTTGCAACCCAAAAGGATTTTATTTCATCTGTGTTATTGTTACAGGTGAAATTTGCTTTTTTAATTTACTTAAGGAATTCTCCAAAACTGGGACATGCAATAAACAATTGATGCCACAGCAAAAGGCTCATCTCAGGACCCAGAAAGCCAGGATTTTTCAAACCCATTTATTCAGCTGCAGAACAAATTTTATACAGTGCACTCATATTGTCATTATGGTTATTATTATTATCATTGTTCATTTTCACTTGGTGTATGTTATGTACCTTTGTATTCTTGTGTGCAGCAGGGTTTTCACACTACCTGTAGATGACAATACCTTTTGAACTTAGTCATCCAGAACAGTAATGTTAGATTTGCCTAATCAGTTTGGCAGCAGTAACAGATAGAGATAGAGTCAATGAAAAAATGTCCCAATGGGACAGATGGACTGAGGCTTCTGATGAACAAAGCCCATTTAGGACAAACAGATTATGGGGTTTACTGTAATCTGCGCATAATGCAATTTATTCCCTTCTTTATTTCCCACATAATCCGCTGCAATCCCATTTAATTTCATTGGCCTATGGATTATTCTGTCTTTAGAAATGTAATTGTCTAGCTCTAATGCAGTAGAGTACATTGATCACATGGGTGTATCTTTGGCTCACTATGTTACTGTTGTACTAGGTTGCTAAATAAATTTTTGATGTAGCTTATTAAAATTTGAAAGAAATCTCTGAATCAACTGTAAAAGTGAAAGTAACAAATGCTGCATGTTCAACAGTTATTCATCTCATTTTGTGGCTAGAAGAGAACTTTTTTAATCTGTATTCAGACAGAAGTGCAAAATGTGGACTGATTTAACTGTATAAATGAATTTTATCAGGCACTCAGTCAGACAAGATCATTAGCCGTGGCAGATCTTTGATTTATTCTTAGTGCCTTGTGCAATGAAAAGACTTTCTCCCTCCATTGCTTCATCTTTTTTTGATGAAGTCCAGCCCATTTCCCTGTTAAAGTGACATTGTTATTGTTTTTCCCACCCCCATATGTCTAATATCCGCTCCTCAAATCTTTCCTTTTTTCCCCCCTTATTAATGCATTTTATATTGCTGTATTGGCTAGTACAATGAAAGAAGACAAGGTCTAAATGAAAAAGAAAGGAGGCATCTAATCTCATCTATTTCAGTGTGAGCACTGTTGAAATTATGTCTTGAATTTAAATTACTTAACTTGTGAAGTTCTGAACTTAATATTACTTTTTATGCTCTGTCAATTTGCTTCATTGTTTTGATTTAAACCAAATTTTTAAATAGGGTAAAAAAGTGAGGTGAAACTGAGAGTCTTGACAGTTTGGTACAATAAATTATTTATGTGTTGCTATCTTGATGCTGTGACTGTTTTGAAAGAAAAGAACGCATATATTTGAATTCATATTTTGTTTTGTTGGTGTTTTATTTCTCCTCCGAAAGAGGATGAGACTGTGAGAACAGGTTACATTCAATAAACTTGTCAAATGCACACACATCAATGTAATAAAAAAGAAATGCGGAGATGCAAGCTAATGAGTTGTGTGTCACTCAGAAGTCAGATAATTAATATGATTAATTTTACAAATGTAAGAAAGAAAAAGTCATGTTGTGCTTAAACTGTGGAGTAATATTATGACCAATTATGCTAACTGCAGCTTTTAGCATAAGATATAGTTCTGATTTAATGCAAGCAACGTCATTATCTGATTTGGATTTTCATGCCATTCTAAGACAAGAGAGAAGTGTTAAATGTGTCTCTGGGCTATTTAATGTAGTGTGCCTTTGAAATTACCCCTAAATATCAAACTAACAATTTTTTGACACCATTCTTAATGTGTTATTATGTAATATAATTCACAGTGAATCAATGAGTTGCTATCCTGTTAGGCTCAGTGTTGGCTACATAAGTAAATATCTGAGTGACACTTGATCATTAATCAGCAGGAAAACCATATGTGACAATTAAACAGGGGGAATAGTTAATGATGCCCAAGTTGTTTTTGACCTTATTTTTAGTCCATTAGAAGCCCGGGCTATTTATCAATTCCAAATTATGCCATTACCTCTAAAACAGATCTTGGAAATGTCACCACTGCATCTATTCATTTCTCAGGTGTGAAATGATTCATATTCCATTAAGCATATACATAAAGAGTGTCTCTCCTTCTAAAAATAAATTATCCTGACCTTCATAAAAATGAGATTTTAAATGCAAATCACCTCTGGAGTGGAGGGAAAGCTTCATCAATAGCTTAGGCATGAATACCAATGATAAATGTGTCTGCCTGCAATCAATAGGTCCCTTTGGATGGCCTGTAAAAAAGCCTAACCTATAAATCCGACGTGGAATGATTTACTTTCGAAACAAACTTCAGAGCTGTTAACACCAGGCATGAAAATGAATAATTAAAAGTTAATTGATAAGATATAAATAAACCAAATGAGTTGTAAAAACACAATATCTCCACTTATACACTATTGCTTCAGGATTTTAATATAATGAGTGAGAAAAAGATAAACCACCATAAAATACCATGAATAGATTTATTGACTATTTCACCTCACAATCCTTCCAATGGCATACAATAAATGGCATAGACACTCCGTCAATAATTCCCTGCCTGGACGGGGCAATTCGCGCCGAAGATTACTGACTTGTGACAGTTTTGCTTCTCCTCTCTCTCCCAGGCCATGCAGTCTCATCGAGCTTGCCCAGGCCCCCAAAATCCATCACTGCTCAGAGTGGCATTTCCGAGTCTTGCGACGACGACTGTTGCGGCTTATCGCAAACACAGGGATAACCACAGGGGGAGATTGGCTAGTCCATCACTACAGGCCACAGGGGCACCATCTGAACGCCCCAGTGTCCTGCTGGGCAATCAATCTCCACGTATACTTGCTCTGAAACACACACACACATGCACACACACACAGACACATGCACACACTTACCATCTTCTGAGAGATTCCCTAAGAGGCCCTCTGGTCTGAAAGACAAGGGGAACAGGAAGAGAGAGCAGCTATCACTCACAGGACAACTGCTGAGTACCCTTTCACAAAGCAATAAAAAAACAGAGTAGCTACTTGACAGAATCATTTAGACACGGAGACACAGTGGGCAGGAGGACGACTTGACATTGAGCGACAGAGCTTTTGAATTTTTTTTTTTTTTTTAACACAAGTGCTTGCACTATCATCCCTGTTGACAGTTGTTTTCGTTACGGAGTTGTCAAGGTATATATGAACCCCAGCACAGCGTCCTACTCCTCTGAGCTTTTATTTTTTATTTTTTGGTGGTTTGACAGATAAATGATATAGTCCCGCTGATGTGATTGTAATGGCAATGACTCCCTTAATGCAGCGCTCTGGTAATTCACTGTCTGTTTAATCTCTCGTCGACTTCGACTTGTAATGGAAAGAGCTTCTCACTCTGTTGACATTCGCCAAAACAGACACACGCTTGCAACTGCATAACTATCAGTGAATTTGTAAATACTTGTAATACTTGCAGATATACACTTTCATGACAAATTGCTAAAACATTCTGTGAATAATAACAGCCCGAGCTGGTTTTAAGTAACTTGTCATTTCTTGACAGAGGAAGAAAGATGATCTTGTTGGGAGACACATCGAATCAGGTCTGTTTCTCTTTGCGGCACTTTTTGGTTGCATAAATTATATCTAATCACACTCCTAGAGGATAAAACTCGAACAATTCATCCGGTCTCATTTACATAGAATGTATTAAATCATCAATTCATTGTGATATCACTTTTCAGCCTGTCTGATGTGTTTGATACAAGAGGAGAGGATCTGTTGTGATTAAAAGGAAATGGTTTATGACAGACAACATCTCTTCATTTTTAAGTGAGGCTCAATCTTGAACCACCTAAAAGTCATCTTACTGTTTTGTGTCTAATTCGATAAAGTTTGATGTTCATATACAGTAGTGCTATGAGCATATCTGAATTTTTAGTTGCAAAAAAAGTGGGGTTTTGTGAGGGAGAATTCATCTGTACCAGCTAAAAACTCACTACAGTTTTTTTTTCCACCCCTTAGCAGTAAACTCCAGTGTCTTACTGCCTTCCCCTCAAGCTGAGTAGGCGTTATGCGGTTGGATTCTCTCCAACCAATTACACCATTCACATGAATGAATGGAGCAAATGGTGACAACCTGTAATTATCATTCTAAGTATTTTCTGAAGAGATTCATTCTTTCTGCACCAATGTGTCTAATCAAGATGGACTCTGCCTTTGCTGACAAATCAGTAGGGAACAGACAGAGAGGCGAGGCGTTTGAACACGGGCCAGCAAGTTCCTCCAACCCCCGCCAGAGATGCTCACTCAAGAGTCAGTGTTCTGAACTTTTTTAACTGAGGTTTTTACACTTTTTTGCTCTCCATTTCTTTCCCTTTCCACTTCCTGAGTTAAATAAGTGTCAGTTTCCATTCATGGACGGGGTGAAAGTCTACCCTTCATCCATTTCGAAATACAGTTGCATTTCAGTTGCAGAGCAGTGTCACTACAGATAACGTTGGTGGAGCATGGCAGTGTCACAGTGTAACAGTGTTAACTCGTGTGTGTATTCTTAAGTCTGCTGTCATTACAAAACAAGGATACTCTAAATGAACTTAGGATAAGTGGCAGACATCCTGTTGCAACCCAGTGAGTAAACTTCTGCAAAGACTATAAAGAGTTCAGGTATGGTGTTACTCAAAAAATGCAAGGCTGTCCTCCAGGGTAAATTCTCATCCTACTCAGTACTCAAGTACTCAAGCACATAAGAAAAGGTTGATTTAAACTATGATTTGGCTGTCAAAGTGAAACAAAGGGCTTTTATTATCAGGAAGGCAGCATTGTGCACCTCATTGTTGCACGGTTAAAACTTTACAGAAAGTAATAAGACTGTTATTTGATCAATCGATCAATATGTGTCTTGTATAAAGTTGGACTAATGATTGTAAAAATAAAAGTTTCTAAGGCTAGTGTTTTCATTAGCAAGATGCCTAATTTCATTTGGGGTGTTATTTTGTTTCATTTAGGGGCACAGTAATTTGATTTATCTTCTCAATTAAGGGTTAATTTCATAACTCTGTAATGGAATTCAGCCACAGGACTTGTGGCGATTTATTTTCATTTGCATTTTGTGTTTAGGAGCACATGAGAAAATGTGTTCCCCTGTGTGTGTGCGGGTGTGGGGATAACTTTGAACCCTACCTGGTCCACACAATGCAGCTGGCTGGCTGAGGCTCAAAATCATTTGTGGACTCCTGAAGGTTAATTCAGGTTAGCCATAGCACCGCTAGCCTGGCCAAGACAGTGAATATTTCATCCTCTTCCTTATTATTATTATTTTTAGAGTATTCACTCTGCCCTCACCTTCAATTCAGTTTTTGGTTTAATTATTTATGAATAGTGCATAATTTATTACAGACTTGTTTATGCATGACTTGTTGCCCAAGGGTTTAGTTGTTTTGTTTTGTTTTTCTTTTCTTTGGTGGATGTTTGGAACATACTTTAGTTTGAAGGCTCGGGTTGTAAAATGCTCAGTGCAGCTGCGTTAAGTTTAGTATCTGCCTGTGGTAGCCAGAGGAAGAATGATCAGACTTCTGAAAGTCTACCTCCACTCCCTCTTGGTCGTTTTCCCCCACATACTAAGAAACTAACAATAGGAATAAATAGTTCTTTTCCAGTTACATATTTACATATTCATATTCACTGATTAAAAACATTGATATTGTCAATATGTGTGAATTATTCTCTGTGCACTGCTGCAGTCCAAGATTTGTTTAACTGAACTCTAGAGACCATATTACTTTTAAATTTACTCTTTCTTTTGCTTTGCAGTGCATGCAGAACAATACAATCTTTCCAACAGTTTTTTGCTTCAAGATACAAAGCTGGATAGAAATCTGCTTCAACCTCTGATTCAAACAAGTGAAAATAATAAGATCATCATTATTCATCTCCGCAGTTCTAGGACAGCCAAATTAAGCGTGAAAGGATGAGCTGTAGCCCCTGGGAAATCAGATATTGATCTGACAGTGTTGGGCTCTCCTGACCTTTGACCTTGAATGCTGCAAGTGTTGCTATAGCTCTGCTGTGTGGGCTTTTATCTGACTTACATAACAGGGAGGTCTGCCTGTAAATCAAAGGCAGGATGAGTTTGGACAACAGGGAGGTTCCCTGCCTTCAGCCATGAAAACTAGCATCAGGGGTCAGGGTGGGATCACTGTTGTTATGGTAGAGTGCTTTACAGCACTCTGCCATAACAACACTCTTTACAGCACTCTGTCATCATGATGGAGAACAGGGTGGTATTTTTAGATTGGTTCCAGCCACCCATGACCCTTAATAGGAATAAAGAAAACAAATGAATGGATGAATATACATATTTACTTATTCATTAACACACATCAACACTTAAGTATGTCATCCAGATTCAATCTCATTCTTTGATTGTGCAGTTTCTTCCTTATTGTTTCATCCACATCTGAAGAAAATGAAAAGTACTGTAAAAAATAAATAAATAAATAAATAAATTTCATTATTATAATTAAGACTTTTTTGCACATATATTAAATAATCCAATACATATAGGAACAATGGAGGGAGGACAAATAAAAAAATACATTAAAAAAAGTGAATAAGTAGGGAAAACACACACACAAACACAAACAGAAAAAAGAAAGGGCAGGAACAACCAAAAAAACGGTAATGAGCTTGTCAGGTGGCCCTCCTAAGATTCAAGATTCAAGGTTCAGGATTCATTATTTATCACAAGCAGTGTTTTGTTCCTTTGTCAAGATTGATGTCTACTATTGTCACCATTTATGGGTCCGTACATCAAACTTTTGACATCTGAATTTGCCTTCTGTATGAATGCTAACCTTGGATTATGGCACAAAGGACTGCACCATTAACACCTGTGTTCTGGCAAATGCTCAGAACAGCATGTTGCATTGCAAGTTTTCACTTGTAATAAAACAAGTAGAATTCTGTCGTTGTTTTTTTTTAAATTTTTTTCTTCCTCTATTATTGGAGATAACCTCTTTGATCTTAACTGTTATCGTTATTTATGGGACACAAGGCAGACATTACTGATAACCGTGACTGAGCGGTTAATTGTCAAGGTCTGTGATGTTTTTAGATGTGTCCTGACATTGACTCCACAGTGACGTCAGCTAGGACGAGGGCGCACTGAAGGAGAATTTGAGATACAAATGGAGGCGTAATTTTCATGATTGATGGGTCCTGGAGTCTATCAATTTTTCACTGTCTATCTTACACATCTTAAGAGGTTTTTAGGAGACAGCACAAAAAAAATGACGGAAATTAATCAATAATGTCTAATATGATTTTACTACAAACTATAAATGCGGAAGTTCTGTAATGTGATGAATTTGCAGATATTGTTTAACATCTAATCTCAGCGTTGTCTGTCCAGTTGCTGCACAGTGCAGTGTGACAGATGGCCAGGCATAATATAGTTCAGTTAATTGAAGAACCGGTTAGAACATTTTCCCACCAATCAGAGATGTTGTGGCATGATGCTCAAATCAACATACTGATGTCTGCTGTGCAAGGAAATGCAACAGCTTTTAATCCTTGTAGCACACTCAATTCAAATGCTAAAAATATGGCACTGTAGCTCCAATACAAAATATTTATGCCACCTTATGCTTACCAATAAGGAAAAAGTGTGAAAATAACCTGCAAAGACAGCAACTGTAGAAAGAGATTAGGGCCAGCAGGGACTGTATTTGAATTGCAGAGGTATGAATTTGTCATACTCATGCTTATATTATACAGCTGAGTGCAAAACAATGGATTTGTTGGTTTGTTTGGAATAAATGAATTCACAAACGGAATTTGTGAGGCAGTTTGTAATTGCAATGATTTTAAATTGAATGTGGGCATTTGTGAATTTAACTTTTAGAAAGAATTTCAAAAGCATGTTTTCTGATTCAAATTGAGTGTGCTGATTCACACATTAGAGCTGACACAATGGACTTTCATTTCCTAAGTATTGACTGGGAGGCGGTTACCTCTGCAAGGCTGTTCATGTATAGCCAACCATAAGCCTGCTGACATTGGCATGCTCCTCTCAACTGCTGATTGAGCCTTGTTCCTCCCACTTTGTGAAAAAAAGCAAGATGAAACTGACTATTGTCGCATCATCACTTTGGAACATTAGAACTATAAGAGATAATAAGCGCTATATCATGGATTTTTCTGATCCTAATTACTTACAACTTTGCACACAATGTTTCAAGGATGATAAACAAAATGAAAGTAAAAAAAAGTACGTCAGGTAAAGTTAGATTTTATAGTGAAGAGGAAAGCCTGAGCTTACACGTGCAAAAATGTTATCATGTTATCTATTATAGTCTCAGTTTATAGCCATGTAATGAGGAGTGTACAGCATATAATCACCAGCAAAATGGTCAACTCCAGGGCAAAATATTTTATACTTAAATGTAAGCTTCCTTTGTTTTATTTATTCTTGAGAAACACTGAGGTTGCCCTCATTTGAAATGTTTTCAAGATATAGTCAAGAAGAACAAAAAAATAGGCTATTCATTTTTGAATCAAGATTATCACACCTGTTTCCTTCAACCAATCCTCCAACTGTACCTCCACCCACCAGGTGGAACTCCATTCTCCAGGAGTCAGCCAAGACCTTCTTGTTCATCTGCCAGTGTAGGTAGAAAACTTTTCAACGGCCTTATGAGCATCTGAATCTTAAAGCCACATGAAAAAGTTCCACCTCCCCAGAACCTTCTGAAAGATGAGCACAATGTTCTCTTTTCTGTATTGTCTCAATTTTCAGATGGTGCAAGTTATAAAATCTTGTGTTATGTTTATGTAATAGATAGATGTGAGGTTACGTAAATCCCAGAGGAGATCCAAATTTTCAGGTAAAAAATTGTTTATTTTGTTTGTTCTTTTAATTTGAGCAGGTTGGGGTGAGGGGGCAATGCTCTGTTCCTCTTTTAGCAGGCTCAATGGCTGTTTACAATATAAAAAGAAAGGCAAGAACACATAGTGATGGAATATTTAAAAACATATTATAGGCTTAAAGTTTATGTATATGTATGTATGCATGTATGTATGTATGTATTTATCTATATATATGCACCTATGACTTTCACTTTGACCTATGAGTGAAAGGGCAGGCTAACACAAGGGAATGCAGGCACAGTGTCATATTTCAGTCTGTACTATATATATGCCTTATCGGATTTAGGTCAAAATACATGGATATGTAGAGAATTTTTTCTGACTATGTTGCTGTCCACGTATGTGGGAATTTTGAAGCATGCAATATCAGTTTTTAGCTCATTATCCAGGAAATGTGTTGAAATTTTTTTTTTTAATTATGTAGTATATGGCAGCTTTGGCTTGCAGTTTAGTATATTGCAAACAAGGCAATATTATTATCTAAGTCTAAGCACATCTCAGCCACTTCTCTGCAAAAGCCAGTCCATTGTGGTTTGCTAACACCTTTTCATCTGCCCTAGATTATTTTATGACTCATTTCAGTCTTTGAGTTTCTTAAAGCAGAAAATCCTTCTGAGGTCTCGCTTGTTGAGCAGACAGTCTGCGCCCGGATACTGTCTATAAGTCTCATAGTCTCAGTCCTGCATAATACAGAACCCCCTCTTAAGAAACATACATCTGGTTGAATTGACGCTACAGCTTTTGTATTGATGGATTCACTGTTCATCCTCTCTCTCAAACCAGACACAGGTCTTTGCTTG